>JXOV01022773.1:0-11342 GCA_001014945.1 Clogmia albipunctata
GTAATCATTGATATTTGAAAATGTCGATACTATACTATTCGTTCGACCAGACAGGGTTTGAAGGCTGGGCTAGAGCACAAAATCAAAGAGATAAATCGGATCTTTCTATAATTCAATTAATTTGCTGCCATTCAATGACTGGATACATATGAAAGAAGTGAATGGGATGGCCTTCGAAGTATGTGTGTTCTGTCTAGGTGACAAAAACCTATCAATAAAGAATCATTTGTACATGCTGCTAATCACATCATAACAAATAAAGATTCGTAGACAAAAGATTGTCATATAACTTTGATTGCGTAGAACTTATTTGGTTAAACCTAGACTGGTAACGGTTGTGTCGTTGAAAAACTAATACCAAACTTCATCGAATAAAAGAAGCTTAAAATTGGAACCTAAAAGTACTGGAACTTAAATTGGATTTTATTTTGACTTACTCAATTTGTTATCTAATAATAATAAAAGCCATTAATTTATTTCAACAATATATATTTCATTTAAGGGTTTCTTTTTTTATTATTGATTTCCAATTTTTTCATTCTTGGCTGTAACTAATGCAAATAAATATCTTCACATTACTATCACAATGGTTCATCATCATCTTGTTTAATCCATTCAAGTGTCTATCATGAATTCAATTTCATTCACAATTTTGTTAAATAGTATAATTGTTTATAGTTAGGGTTGGGAAGCTTAACATGTATTTAATTATTGGCTAAAAGCTAAAAGATCCATTTAAAAATTATTATTAATCAAGTTATTACTATCAGTAGCAGCGACAACGGCCGAAATGTTGAGTTGCGGAGACCGGTTAAGCGACTTTGAGGAGTTGGAGTCGCTGAGGCTGGACGTGCTGGATGTGATGGAATGGTTTAGAGATGATAGGGAGGTGGTGGATGAGGCCAGCGAGGGGCGCAAGTTCTTGAGAGAATTCCTCGGGCTCGGCACCGGGATTCGTCTCGTTTCGGGCGAGGGCGACTTCTTAAACGACAGGTTCTCGGTCATTTTCAGCAGATCGTCCAGAGACTTTTTCGAGTAGCTCTCCCCGTTATGGTGATTGCCCATCAGCAGGCCGTAGTTCTTGTTGTTCTCTTTCAGCAGTATGTTGCCAATATAAGTTGTGCGCACCGGTTTCGAGATGGGGGGTTTATTGTTGCCGTTGCTGTAAATTGTGGGGATCTTTCCCGATACGGTTGTTATAAAGTTGGGCCGCTGCTGGTTCACCGCCGTAGACTTCCCATTGTGTTCAGTTCTGCGAAAGAAATAACATCACAAGCAACCATTATTAATATGCAACAGTCACACAGGGTCTTCAATCAGACACTCTCTTTATGGTAATTAGTACCTCTCTCAACTGGTGGAAGCAGCATGAAAAATATCACAAGGAATATTAATTGAATAGATTTAGAATGTTAGTCTTGATAAACAACAAATTATATTCTCTTCTGCTTTTTTTCTCGGATATCTATCACAAAACAAATCTTCTCTCTCTTTTTTCTCAAAATGGAGCAGACGCATGCCCTTGAAGACACTTAATTATTGAAAGCCTTAGAGGCAATTACACGAGTCCTTGGACATATGATAAACGTGCATAATACAAAAGATATTTATTGCACATATTACTATCACTCCTAAAATGCAATCACAGAAAAATACCTGTCCCAATTGCAGTCTGTTGAGTCCAATTCGTGATGAGATGAAGCAGGAAGTGGTTTTAGGTTTGTGATCATGATCCCAATAAAGTTAGCGTTAGTAAATACGAATTTGATTTGGTTAGTGAACGGAATTATTTGGTTTTTGCAGTATGAATTTTAATGGCAAGCAAATTGATTTCAATATTTCCCTAATCATCAATATTTAATTACTAATTAATTATTGCAAATTTAGTACAAATATGTATATTAAGTATTTTGAAAAGAATATTGGTTCTAATAAAAATTAAATAAATATCCACGAATACACTGACCTAAAGGAAAAAGCCCTCTTTTGACAGGTAAAGCTAGATACTTGCATATAGTATCTTTTAGAACTTGATAAAACCATTAAATAAAAAGAATTAAAAGAAGGCAAATTATTTGGAACTAAACTAAGGTTTGAAAGGTAGTTTAAAGACTTTAAATAGTTATTAGGAATGAGGAAAAAGTGAAGACGAAGTTTGAGTTTCTGAAGCCATAGTCTATAGATTCTTTTTAGCCATTCCGTCCTAATGAATATTTTGCATCTATTTTTGAAGTAAAGATAACGCAAATTTTGTTTAAATTATAATGTAAATATTATTCAAGAATATATTACCTGGACAATCCATCCTGACTGATTTGAGATATAGGCCTTAGCTAGAATGAGATGAAATATCGATTAAATAAAAGATTTCAAAAGAGAATATATTTCAAAACTTACCCTTTCTGTTTGTGTGGCGGCATTTACTAAATCCGCCTTTGTACCATTTTGTACTTCGACCAATGTGCCTCCATTAAAGTCCAGCTGTTGCAGCCTTTCAGTTTCGTACTTTGCTATTAAATTCTTTTGGATGCGGATCGTGCGATCTTTATCATCGATTTGGCTCTATAAAAACGGTAATTTTATTGCCATTAGAACTACTTTTTAATCCAGAAATTATTAAAATAAATTAAGAGTAAATCTTAAATCAACGTAATAGAAGCTGTACGCCATTTCCAACGACAAACTAATATTTGCATACAAAATTCTATTGGAACAAGTTTTGAATAACAACCTACAAAATTTGAACTCAATTTTGAAATCAGATGATATAAATTTACAGTAATTGCAAATAAAATTTGGTAAAAGTTCGTGCTTTGGTGCCTAAAAACCAGAACTACCAACTAACAAACACTCTTCTCTCTATCGTTGGAGCAATCAAGCTAATAAATTGGCCTGAAAGCAAAGCAAAATTACGTTGGCCAAAAGTGAACGCCCTTTCCTTCTTTTGCATTGGATAACAAATTGCAAAAATACCACTGATAGAGCACTTATTATGCGAATAATAATATTAAATTAGAGTCGAGAGACAGGTAACGAGGTAGGAACAATGAACGTGCATATACCTGAAGGAAAACCACCTGTCTTCTGAGATCCGCCAGCTCCTGTTTGGGATCGTCAGTGAGAGATGGTGTCAGACTCTGGAGGCTCAGTAGACTACCCAGTTGTTCCTCTCCCGCTCCCACCACCTCATCTCCTCCGACTCCTCCTCCTCCTGCTAAATGTGGACTGCCATTGTGGTTACTCTGGTGTTGTAGTTCGTCCGCCGATGAGGGCAGTATTTGTGCACAGGAACTTGAGATTGGCCCATTGTTCGTTTCAAATGGGTTGAGAGTTTCAGTCTGCAAATTGATGGATCACAACACAACTAATTTAGTATACATACCAACATTGTATTAAATAAGTTAATGACCATCGTGTATTTCAGGCGTCATTAAAAATTGACGAAATTTCGTGCAAAATGCGGAAAAAATGAGGTAAAATTGTAAATGCAAAATAATAATAAATAAAAAAAATTAGCACACACGTACCCTCTTCAAAGTATCTTCATCCTGGTGGAATTTTGTGGGTGAAAGTAAATTTGCAAAAAAAGCGCAGCACATTCAGCACAAGCCAAGAAGGGTATAAAGTACATGAAAAATGTATAAATAAGAATAATCAGGCAAAATTATAAACCAAAAAAGGTGTAAAAGAAGGACAGGAGACAGGAGTTTCGCATCCATTAACTGTAATGATAATAAAAAAGGAAAACTTACATCCTGCAACAGTCGTCTCAGGCGAAGCAACTGCTTCTTGAAGTAGAGAATGTCCTGAATCATCGAGTTCCGCACAGACCTGTCCATGAGCAGGTCTTCTGTAGAGGCTTTGGAGGGAGACGCCTTGTTTAGAGAAGACGATCTCCTGGGAATGCCATCCATGGATCTGGGACTGTCGGAACTCGCATTGCTCTGAATTCGGGACCGGTTCAAGAGGCGCGTTGCTCTCGCTGGAAGCTGAGACCTGAAACAACGAAATATTCCTTTAAATTCTGCATTTTCTTATCAACAGTATCAACAGGTGGTGGTTAGAATGGAAGCAAAGCTGCGGAAAAGCAGAGAGGGAGAAGGCGAAACAAAATCAAAGATTATAACCTGTCGCTGGGAAGAAGTGGCTTCGGCTTGGGCTTATTAAGAGGACTGATTTGGTGGACTGGTGATTTGGGTTTGCCACCACTGCCCACTGAGTTGCTATTGAGGATAAATATGTTCTCCGACGTTAAAAGATCGGTTTTTACTCTTCTGGCCCCAATAGGCGATTGCATGACTGACGGATTTGGCGTTATTTTTCAATTCGCAAGGTAAGTTTGCTCGTAGTTCCGATTTCAGCCAAATTAGATGCTTATACACCCAGTCTAATACTACCACTACCCCTTGTTCGAAATGCGAACCGAAAATCAAGTTCGGAAATTAATTTCGATTTTATTTGAGGCAATTAAAAAAAGAGCAGTCATTATGGAAATGATACCGATTGTTTATCGTTTTTTTCTTTTGTTTTGTGGAGGCCTTAGGTCCATCCGGCGGCCTTTAGTTGTCTGCGTACCATGTGAGAAGAAGCGAAGATGAGTTTCACATCGCACTTGCACTCAAAATGGCAACACAGGCATTGTATTTGGGAAATCTTCAATTCGCATTTATTATATTCACATTTAGTTATATTATTCGCCATATACGACGACTCGAAATTGAAGCGTATCGCTTACAAAACGCGCTCTATCATTTTCCCACTATATCGCAGGCCTTAATGGGCTTGCTGTTTTCCACTGGCAGCTAGCTAGCTCGATGGTAGTAACTGAATTAAGGTTGATGCTTTTAAAAACATCGCGCTTTTGAGAAAGTTTTCACAACCACCACGTTTTACCCCGTTTCTCAGATTTTTCTAATTTAATTTAATTAAATTGCCAATTACTGCACTTTGGCGAATTTAAAGAAATAACTCATTCACACTCAACATGGGTCCCCACATGTATATAGATTGGGCACTAGTGACACACAGGTACTAAATGATCACCACCGTCGTCACCGTTATCAGGAAGCGATTAATTAACGCACTAAAATGGAGATAACAATTTTATTGCCAATCAATTTGATTGATAATTTCCCACTTAATGTTCACTTTCGGACGGTATAATTATAATTTGCACTTTTAGGAGAGATAGAAAAACAGAAAGAGGAGGGATGTTGTCTCGGTTTTCTGTATATTAAACCACCTCTAAACCTTATGGCTTCAAAACTACGACTAAACAATACAACATGCTTTGCAAATTGCACTCTTCACTGATGACTAATGCGGGCTTTGCGATTGCGCAGAGTGGGAAATGCGCAACTGATTTTCTTTCTCTCCACTTTTCCATCCACACAACTTTTTGCACCACCCTGTTCCATTCAACAATTTTGATTTATACGCGAATGTTTATAACTGTTTTAATGTCAAAACGAGAGCAATTATTGGTATATGTGCAAAAGTAAATACTGTTTGATTTAGCAATGATCGATTAATTGACCAATTCAGGTAAGGAAATGCCTAATTGAATTGTGCGCGCTCTTGTTTCTTCTTTAAACGAAAAGAAAATTGGATTTGTAGGTCATGGTTCTTGGTGCTTTTGCTTCTCTTCTTTCTCTCCAGCACAACACAAATATAATATACCTTAATTGAAAGATATAGAAAAGCTTTACACGAAATGCTTTACTAATAATGTGAAAGAAGAATCAGAGACCAATTATTTGGGTTTATGAGGCATCCCTCGCGTTCCGATGCATCATCACTTGGACGATTTTTTGTTTAATCGATAGTCCTCATTTACGATTCTGCTCCTCTTTTCGCAAATCATCACACACACAAAACACATTTTTGGGTTATATTTTTAGAGCTGACTAAAGACGATGGGGCTCTGGTCAGTCGAGAGATTAGTAGAGAAAGAGGGAAGAATAAATGCCGGCGGTCAGTCCACAACAACAATGACATTTTCGTGAGAAAGCTGTTGATATTTTTGCGGAATTAATTAACACAAGTTCAAAGTTAGAGAAAAACAACGATCGGAAGCTTTGATACAAGAAAACCACATTAGTCAAGTTCTTTGACTCTGCGGGTCTTCTTCTCCAGAATTGTATTAACCACCATCCAATGACTCATGCTAATGTTATGCTCCAAAGAAAAGAAAATTAAAGCAAAACTGGAATTGCTTTCGTGCAAAAAAAAAAATAAATTAGGATTTTGGTGTTTCTTTTTTTGTGGTTTAATTATAACAAAGAAACACCACTTTTGGGTTCTTGCTCATCATCAGACCAGGTCGAGTGTTAATTAAAACAAGATTCTCTATGCCTCACTAGCTTCTTTACCACTCTTTATCAGTCAGACTTGGGTACAGTTCCAGAAAGTTAAATTCGGCATGATCTTTCGGTACTGGTGGTGATGGTGTTTCCGCAAAATTGCAATAATCCGTCATTACTTGTATGCTCTTCATTTAGCAGAGATGACTTCATTCAACTCTGGCTATTTTTAAATTTCTTCTTTACACAAACGCACTTCAAATAAAATCCACTTTCATTGCACTCTTCTTTTTGCAGTTACAACAATAAAAATTGCGTAAAACTTTGATTTGTACGGCGCGAAAATTGACTGTTGGCCTTTAAATTAATCGATTCAATTTTTCGTAAATCTGAGGGCCAGCTATTATTAACTCAACACTTTGGGCTGACTAACCAACTACCAAACGCGCCATACACACTTTTTCGCCCGGCCTCCGAATTGGAACTGAATCATGGTAACCGTTAAGGCACAACACAAAAAAGTGAAGCACCGCAAGCCAGAACAATCGTTCGGTTCACTCTCACGGCTCTTTGCTCTAAGAGAGTCACCTGTCGCAAGTACAAATAGAACTGTATCGGGGTTCACTGTGCTGCTACTACTTCGACAGCAGCAGCTAAAAGACAACTACAAGTCGTTCTCGTTCTAATACAAGAGATTCACGGCGGCGGCACACGACCCAGCGATTTCGAAAAGCGAACTACTAATGAATGAAAAGTGCGAACGTGGGTCAATTTACTTTTGTTTTCGTTACGTTTGGCTGATCGGCCCGCCGCGCGACGAGATTTCGCGGCCTGTTTACCTTCTCGTCGTGCTCCTCCTCCGTTTGATGGACGGGGTTATTTAATTACAGACAATTATTCTGTATTTGTTATAATTATAACGATCACATTGCGTCAGATGCCAGTAGCGAATGATGTCAAAAAAAAGAGGTATTGTTTTCCGCCGAATAAAAAAAAAAACATTCAATTTCTGCGACTCACAAAAACTCGCAAAGTTTGGATTGACGAAAGTCTCTGTGGGGGCTTTGGCAATATTTTGACGGATTTGTTTGGCTTGGCAGTTTGTACAACGAATTTATAATGTAAATTAACGATAAATACGTCTGTTGATGATAAGAACAAATATCCGATATGATGTATATAAAATTGTGCGAATTTCACATATCATCGTGTTTTCTCGGTAGGAAATTTTTAAACGGTGATTATTTACTAATTGGAAGCATTGATTTGATTTTTGTTTACATATTGATAATATAAAGAAGATATCAACAGTATACTTTCAAAACAATTGATAAACCTTGGGCGGGACAATTTTAATCCTCTTCTAATTGTAAAGTACACTCCAATTCATCCGTTTACGACAATGTTTATGACCGATTTGTTTTTATTAATTGTAAATTTATATATTATGTGTGGGATTTATGGTTTTATATTTATTAACTAATAATTGTTTATGAAATTTATTTCTAGATACAACAAAACATGACTGTCATAATTTTTGGAATAAAAAACAATTTGATTGAACACCTTTATACCCTTGACTTAAATTCTACAAATTAAAAACAAATTCCACCTATTTCTAAATAATATCCCCTAAAATAAGGTTTTTCTTGAAATCAAATCCAATTTATAGAATTTTTTTATAATATTTTAAAATATTTAAACATAAATAATCAAAAACGGTCTGTTTTGGCCGCATTTGTTGAAAACAGTAATGGGCTGTCTTCACTGAAACTTGGTTCGACTTCCTTTGTTATTTTGTTTGCTAAAACTCAAAACAGGTTTTTGCGAATAATGGCATTTCCGATATGATAAATATATCAAACTGCATGTCTTTGGAAAGAGGAAATTATTTTGAACTGTTTTGGGTTTTAGCAAACAAAATAACAAAGGAACTCGAACTATGTTTCAGTGAAGACAGCCCATAAGGGGTCGTAAAAGGATGAAACATTATTTATGTAGGGAAAAACCGCACACTTTAAATCATCGTTTTTTTCTATTACTTGCAATAAATCTAGAACTTTATTTTATAGTCCAGGCGATGGCCAATAATAACATTTTTCCCGTGATAGCCATCAGGCTGATATAGTACATTCTGAAGTATTATTTAAAATATAAATCGAACAAATACACCTGTCGTAAAAGAATGAAATGAAGTGTGTTGTATTGTGTTAAATTATTATTTTTGATTAATTTAAAATTTTGCACATTTTCATAGTGATATTACAATACTACTACAATACTTTAAAGGACTTTGTATTTAAGGACTTCTTCCAAAGGTAAATTTTTATGTCATTATTAAAGCGTCTTGGAAAAAATGAGCATTTTGTAAATTTGTTCTTATTTTATTTCATTGTTAAAGAAGGGATTGTACGAAAAAATAGTGGTAAACCGCGTCGAAAAACAACGTAAAGAAATAATAATATTAAACGACACCAATACTATGCAAATAAACGAATTTAAATTAAAATTGTGGTAAAACTCATATTTTAAGAAGGTTCACTAAAAAATCTGATAACTGCCATTATTTTATTCATGACACATCTTCCAGATCCTGTTTAAAACGTGTTTTAAAGAAAAAAAAATCCATTTTAAACTTAATTCACTTAGTTCAAAAATATTCTACTAGGTGGCGAACGTGTCAATTTGTTAATTTCCAGACACAATACATTTAAAGCTGACTCAGTTTGAAACCGAGTTGAAAGCAAATCAAACTGTCTTTTTTGTTTTAATTTAGATTGCTGCCCTTCTAGGTGGCGCGCGTTTAATGTCAATACAAAAATATTGAAAATATATCCCTTAATTACGAATAATGGGATTAGAATGTCATCAAAGAGACGTAGAATTTTTTATGTCTGTTAAATAATGTTAGGGTTTTGGTGCTAATTCGTTAAATAAGGCATAAATTCAACCATAAAACACTGTCGATAAATATTATTAAACGCACAATCAGTGCGCTTGGTATTTTGAAGAAAATTTGTATTTTATAAGGTAGCCGAGGTGACACAGTTGGTTAAAGCGTTGTCATAGAATTCAACTCGATGGGTTCGAACCCTGTCAGACCGTAATTTTTTTCTTTCGAATTTTATAAGTCTTTTTATCTAACAACATTCCGTGATTAATATTTGTTTAAATATGTTTACAAAAAATAATATCCAGTCGAACAACTAGTATCGTCAATATTATTTGTTCGACTCCGACAGGAATTCAAAGCTTGAATGGAATGCAAAGAATCCAAGAGATATACCGGATCTTTCTACTAGTAATTTGAGGAAACTTAATGAATGGATACAGATTAAAGTTGTGAAATTAATTTATAGAAAAAGGACATTCGAAAAAATTGAATTACGTGANCGACAGGAATTCAAAGCTTGAATGGAATGCAAAGAATCCAAGAGATATACCGGATCTTTCTACTAGTAATTTGAGGAAACTTAATGAATGGATACAGATTAAAGTTGTGAAATTAATTTATAGAAAAAGGACATTCGAAAAAATTGAATTACGTGACCATTGTTGTGTCGTCGAAGAAGAAGTACTTATTGCAGTTAACAACCAATTCTGGCAAAAATAGTTTCATAAGTTAAATATTAATACGTGTACAGCTCATTAAAAAACTAACAAATGATTAGGTTTAAAAATCTTAAACGTTTGATATTTTAGCTTATAATTAAGAACCCTATTTTGAAATCAAAAGTCCAATTGCCGATTTGAATGTTTCATACCCAATTTGCCACCATTATTCCCGGACAGACCACGACCAAAATCGAATTCAGTGAATGGGCAAACAATTTACTTCACATTAAGCATCTCTGAATTAATTACTCACGTAATACTACTCTCGCGATTTGTTGGTTTTTGGTTTGGAGTGAATTTCAAGAGATTATTCCACTCTCGAAACAGTTGGCCGCCTTGCTGTTCCAGTTCGTTCAGCAGCTGTGACTCTTCCATCGAGTGGACAGCAGCCGAGGAATTGCGATTGATGCGGTCAATGGAGTCCAGACTGGACTGGCTTTCGAAGTCCATCATCAGGTCGTCGGAGGCTATCGATTCGCAGGGGGACAGCGTGTCCAGAGACTCGGACCTGGCCATCTTCCGGAGTCGCATCGCCGGAGACAGGTGGTTATTGACCGGGGAGTCAAAGGGTTTCGGTTTGGCCGTCTTCATTTGGTTGTTGTGATTCGATATTCCACTGTCCATCAGGGTGGGAGTATTATCTGTCTTTTGTTGTTCCATCGAAACCGATTCTAAAAGAAGAAGAACAAGAGACGATAAAACGATTATGTAACTAAAATTAGGGGAATTTCTGGCGTTTTAAATTACCGTTCTTGTAATTCGAGACCAGTTCTGGTTGATCGGCAATTTCGTCATCAATCAAAAAGTCTCTTCCATGCTCGGACAGTGACAGTGAATTAGAATTTTGAGACGGAGTGTCTGGGCTTGTCCTCGGTTTTAGATTGATTACAGGGTCCATTGGTTCAATATTTGCCTCCAATTCTTCTTTCCTCTTGTTATCCTCTCCAGACTCCGTGAAACTACTGACCAGACTGTTTGTGGGCGAGGTCTCATCGTCCAGCAAAATATCCTCCACTTTATCGGCCAAGTCGCAGAATTTATTAATATTCTCTATCTCCTGGTGACTGTCCTTTTCCAACTCATCCGGCTCAATACTGATTCCCACCGTCCTGGACAGCGTTAGTGTGGGCATTGTCTCCAAAGCTGGAATAAATTAAAAGGAAAATTTAGTATCTTTATTAATTTATTTATAAAAGCAACAAATTTGCAAGTTAAGATTCTTTTTCAATCCCATATAAAAATAGGCTTTTTACATTGATGTGAATTTGTAATGTCACTTTTTTCACTAGTGAACAGTCCGTTTTTTAAACCATTTAATATTGACTTGAATTTGATGTTATCGAGATATCATTCCCAAAAGTAATTAATTTTTAATTTGGTTTAAAGAATTTATTATAGTTATTTAAACAACGCGTGGGAAAAATG
>JXOV01022801.1:0-19483 GCA_001014945.1 Clogmia albipunctata
GCGAACTTATAGGACCACGGCCCTGATTGGAGTTTTGTAATCAAATACACGTTGTGATTTTGAATAAACGCTTGTGTCCGGTTTCAATTAAAATAAATTCAATTACATTAACTGTAATCGCCCACTTGAGCTGTTTATTTGATTAAGAGATTGGAAATTCACCTTCTGTGCTTTACATCTCCCTGTCACGAACATTTACTTTTGCCAGTCATATATCTTATATTATCTTATATTATTATTTTAATTTTAATTAATTTGAAATTTAGTTATATAAACTTATCATTTTTTTATACAAATTTAATATTTATTACATTTTATTATTTATCCGAATTTTTAATAACAATTCCGTACCTAAATTTAGTTTGGATTCTATTATAATTATATTTATGTTATTATGCCGTTTAGAAAAGCGTGAAACAATTCAATTAATGGATGAATAGATAGTTCAAAAAACAATTTAATAGCAAATTAAATATTAATTGGAGTCTAAACTATGAAAACTATTATCTCTATTTCTAACTTTTCTTTATTACTTGAAATTGCTTGTGGGGAAACAGATTATAAATCAGTTAATTCTTACAAATTGAATCAATTAACTATAAAAATTATCCCTGATTTGTTGAGGTTTGAGGTTAAACCTTTGTCCATCTATTAATTTATTGCTCCTCGATAACCTTTTCGTGGGAATTAATATCTGCAAAAGCCGCAGATTGTTTGTTAATAGCCGACAATTCTTAAATATTACAAGTACTTTACGATATTAATGGATTTTTAACGATTCCATGGTACCATTAAGATCGTCATTGATATGAACAAGGCGTCAATGTCGTTGTTTCAGGATTTCTTACTCATTCAAAACGAGATATTAATCATAACTATACATTGTAAAGCGTTTAAGAAAATAATGGTAAACCGGGTTTGTTGTCTGATCGCCCGAACAGCTCTATTGTTTGCAACGCATAAAATGATGTTGTTGTAGCAAATTGAATTACAATCTGATAGATGGATGTTAAATTGTATAATTGCATGATTATGCGCTTGGACGTGTGTATTCAAGTTCAAACACTTTGAACTTTACCTATTATGAGGTTTTGTATTTTAGATTATTATAATTTTTTCTAAAATATCATAACTTGTTACGTAATTTTGAATTTAAGTTATAATTGAATTGAGCAAATTGATGATAACAGGAAAATGAAAAGATGAATTGACAATGAAGACCAAATTTAATAATGGTTTCAGTTAATGTCTCTTAATATGTTTTGTATGAGAACATGAAATGTGAGATAAATTGTAAATTATAAATATTATTATGACAAATTGTATTGTTTTTTCAGCTTTTAATAAATTTGTAATGCGTTATCTAAGAGGAATAATGTGTCATTTTATTCAAGGGAAATGGCAGTACAAGAATTGTCAACATAACTATTAAAATTGAAATTGATTCACCTCATATAATTGTTTATTTATATAATTCTATAGAAAAATGTTTACATTTTAGTAGACAATGCTTCCTCAAGAAATTGATTTATAATCGTATAGTGTTGAATAAAGTATAATTCAATACAGGCAAACAATTACAAATCGTGTAAAAACATAAAATTCATTTTTCCCACACGTTGTTTAAACACAACTATTTCAAATAAATTTAAAAGATACATAGGATTAACTTGCGAGAGATGCCATTTTTTCGAAGAAGAGCTAAAAATAGGAAAATGAACGGTGTAGTTACTTGAGGTGCTTTTAACTTAAAAGCCTTATTAATATAGATAATAACTATATCAATACAATTTGGCTGAGGCTATAATTTCAAAAAAAAAAACTATCTTTTACAAACTGACAGTTAGAAATTTGAAAACTTTTCCAATATGATTGGGAGAGATGGCCGTAGGGCTTGGTATAATAAGAAAAACACACACTGTTGTTTGTCGGGAATGTTCTACCAGTAAAAGGTCAATTTACCATGGCCGTAGGGTTACTTTAATATGAATAATAATTTTTTAAAGTTTATTTTGGTGCGGAATTTCTTTTTCATGACTATTGCAATCTGAAAAGTACTTTTTACAAGACTCATGAGACTTTTTTTTTACCAGATCAACATTTGATCAAATCACACTATTTTTGTATAATTTCCGCATTTCTTTATTTTTGCGATTGCCAAAATTAATTTTTTTCGGTTCACTGGATCCATTGTTACTAAAGTATATCATAAATAAAAGTATAATGTTAAACTATTTGTAAATAAATAAAAGCATTGCATCTCTCATAAGATGAATGGAGAGATGCCATTGCGCTCAAATTATTAGTACCAAATTGCAGTCATGGTAAAACAAAAAAAAATATTAATTTTTAAAGGACGAAATGATTCAATATAAAACTTATGTATTGACATGTTTAATTACCGGTATAAAACACATACACTACGAAGAAGACCATCCTTTTCATAACTTTCATCTGTATCCAATTATTGAATGGCAGCTAATTACTATAATTATAGATAGATCCAGTTTAACTCTTTCATTCTGTGCACCCAATGCAAGTTTTAAAAAAACTGCATGAGGCAACCAATAGAATTCAAAAGTTGTTCGGGAGATGAGGCTAGGGATATTTTTCTATAAATCCATTTAAACAAATAATAATCGAAAATTGTTATAAGTTTAACATGAATGAGTTTTGAAAATAAAAAGTCACTGTTTCTACTATGGATTCGAAGCTGCGATTGTGTCAAGCCCTAGACTGCCCTAGACGGCCCAAAATTAAAGCTTAAAGACCGCAAATTTATTTCATTTAAAGATACATTGATCATATTACTCATTCTGCAAAACTATTAAAGGAAAAATTAAAGAAAAATCGAAAAACGATTTTTATATTCTCTAAGTAATGCTTAGTGATATTAGATTTTGGATAAAATTGTTTGCTTTTGTTTGTGAACAGATTTAAAAGCTCAATATTGAAGACTTTCTAGCCGGTTGAAGAAAAATGATTTATTTTTCAAAGTAATTACTGAAATATTTGAATACATTAATTAAAGAAGTAGTCACTGTGGACTTGACCAATCAAAGATTAAGAGTTGTTTTGCAGTTTAATTTATTTGTTTCTTCGTTTGGATGAAAAGTGTGAAAGGCACGAGCTTTTTTTTATATTTAATCAAACAATTAAATTTCGTTGGGTATTTCAAGTTAATTAGGAAAATATAAGCGTGCCATAAATGCGTTCAAAAGAAAGGCATACAAATTTGGATAAGCCACAAAAACAAATTGTACAAATTTGTTTGACCATATTTTGAGGCGATTGCTCCATCTCTGGGTCTTTAATGAAAGAAAAAAAAAGAAGAAAAAGAGAGAAAGATTTACAACAATTGGCTACCAAATTGGAAGCGTCTCTGAATGAGCTTTGGCCAAGAATGGCAATGGCTTTAAATTACGGT
Organism: Clogmia albipunctata; assembly: GCA_001014945.1. Taxonomy (NCBI): domain Eukaryota; kingdom Metazoa; phylum Arthropoda; class Insecta; order Diptera; family Psychodidae; genus Clogmia; species Clogmia albipunctata. The sequence goes on from JXOV01022801.1 coordinate 3,428, forward strand.
ACCGACTCGTTTAAGATTCCCTTGTTGAGAATGACACTTGACGAATTGGCTTTAATTGTGTACGATGTTGATGTTGGTCAGGGGCTTTACATTTTTCGCTCTCTTTCTCTCCCCCTCCTTTGGCAAATATTTGTACCAAAGCTGATTTATTTCGCGATGATCGCTTGTAAACATGTTGAAATGGGCTGTGTAATTCTTTTCTTCGCTGTCTTTTTATAGCCTTCCATACAAAATCGGCTTTACGATTCAACGATCGACGAGTCCTTTCGAAACCAAGATCGTGAATGCCGTGAACCATACATGATCCATAACACATTTATGAACTTTGGATAAATGTAAAGAGAAATGTGTTTAATGTTGATTCAAGATGTTGCTAATGAATTTGATCTTTTTTTCGGCCGTCTAATGAATCGACAACTTTGCGCCTAATTATAAAACAATAAAAATGCTCTTCACTTTCCTCAATGCAACACATTTCTGGTCCAGAACAAGGCCTTTATTGACCGAAGGAATTTATCTTCGTTTTAAAAGTCACTGTCATATAGAATCGCATTCCAGTTACAAGGGATTATTTAAGATTATTCAAAGATTAGAATCTTGACAGCAATCAGTCTACCTTCTTTTATTTTGAATAAAGCTACTGTAAGAACTCATCAGCATTCCAGAGGTATTTAACTCGTATTGCTTTATTGTTGGTACTCCATCATAGTGACTTGCAAAAGAACCAAATAGTGCACTTTATTCTTGGATATTTATTTTAATTCATTTGTAAATGAGATTATTGGCCACCTTCTGATAGGATTGGAAAAACAAAGAAAATTCTTCAATTTCAATAAAAAGGTTACCACATCTTAATACATATAAAACTAAAACAAATATACAAATGAAGATATCTTAATAATTATTTGGGAATAATTAGCTGATTTTTATTGAATGAGGTGAGAGTAGGTCTGAATCAAAAATGGGAATTTACGCTCTTAAGTCTTCTTTAAAATACCATTGAGAATGATTATACAAATATTTATCGTCTTTTTGAGCGGATGGTATGGCCCAGGAAATAAAAAGTCATACCTGTTTTATAAATCCTTCTCAAACTTTAATATTAGCTCAATTTTGTTTATAGGTCTTTTATTATTCAGCAAAAGTGAAATAATATGATTTATAATTGAAAACTTCTTTTTCCATATAAGGTTGCAATCAAATTACTACTAATTGCAAATGGAATTCATATACTTATGTAACATTAATTATAAAAATAACTAGAATACCCGGCAAACGTGGACTTGTCATTTAATTATTTTATATGAAGTATTCTTAAAGTTCAACAAAGAAATAGTCATAATGAGAATTTGATGTAAAAGGAAATAAGTTAAACAATTACGGTATTTACCCTTTAGTATATAGACCTTCTCCTCGTTCTACCCCACCTACCTACAAATTTTCAAAAATAAGTCAAACCGTTATTTATTTTGCAAAATAAATTTTGTTCGGGGTAGCTCACCCTTTACATGAAAGGGTGTTTTTTTTTATGATATGGTCTTTAAACCAACCTGTGTCACATGCCTACAAAATCTCATTGAAATTGGTGCAGTCGGTGTAGAGAAAAATTTGTTCAACAATTACAATTTCTCAATCAATTTAATTAGTGGTAGCTCACCCTGACCATGCAAAAGTGTGAGTTTCATTCTGTATGAGTATATTTGAATGCTATCTTAATCAAAGAAAAAAAAAAACAGTTTTTCCGAAAAAATGGGGGTGGCTCACCCTTAGTATTTAGGTGTATAAAAAATTAATGTTGATCTTTTGCCGGTCCAACCCCAAACGCTCTCAAAATATTCATTAATATAATAATAAATTCATAAATAATATTTATTGGCCCCGTGTAATAATTCGGGCATTCGTCTAGGCGATTTAGCACAATTAATAGTAAATCCTTAAGACGGCTCTATTCATAGAGAATTTAAAATCAAAAAGGCCCAAGGGGCGAAAATAAAAACTAAAATAGAGAATTTAAAAATAGTTATTAAATATGTACTGAGTCTACTAGAAAAACTTAAAAACTGAAAGGTGGACAACAAAAGGGTCCCAATAAAATGAGACACAGATCACAATTAACCAGATGTCTTCATTGATAACCATAAATCTAATGAAATTGGCATCACTAACAACTAAATATTACCGAACAGTAAACTCACTAAAGCCAGAAAGTATGGACTAAGGAAGAAATGTGGACGTATAGATTAATAGTTAAGACTGGGCAGTGACATTCACTTGGGATGGATAAGTGACCAATTATTACAAAAAGTATATCCAAAGTTTTTTGGTTGCCAAGAGATTGGATATATACTCGTATATTCAGACAATAATTCTTAAGAGATCATGCGAAAGCATAATTATTGATTATATATCTAATCAAAAAAATGATTGTGGGAGATGATTTGATTTTTGGGAACAATTGGTAAAATAACAAAGAAATCAATTTAATGTACTCTCTAATAAGAATTGAATAAATTAAATTTTCTTGTTATTTTTGCAATTCGTTTCAATTTTCTTAATATTGTAGTTAGTAAATATTTTGAAAACATTTAACGACGGAACAGTTATTCTCCATCGACTTATTTCTCGCAAATTCAAATAAGATTTTAATCAACAAGAGCACAATCGATAGAAACAATCAACATTTTGTTAGTATATTTCATTTTTTGATAGGTAATTAAGTGCCTTCAAAATATTTTCCTTAAAAGGCTGCTATAACTGTCATCATTTATTCCATGTTGGGGCGCATGTCAATCAATTAAAATATTTTAGCCGATCAGTATCAGCAAATTCAGAAGCTGAAATTGAACACGCCAATCCCCAGCCAATAACATTTCTACAAATTCCAAGACAAATTCTAAAGACCAGAGTCAATAAATCAGAAATTATTTAAGTCAAACCGAAATTTATTCGATGAATTTGGGCTAGGCACTTTTCAGATCATTTGTTATGATCGGCTGCGATAATCTATGTTGCGTACGCTAGACCAGAAACCCATAGAAACAAATTGCCTCATTTGTTCCGATCACTAAGTTGATAACAATAGATATTTATGGAAATTTAAGTCTCGAAGAATTGTTTACAGTGGTAGATTGGGTGTCTAGGAGCAATGACCCATTTCAATGATCTAAATAGTTTTTTTTAAATTTGGACAAAAGCGTTATTGATTTGGAAATATTAACAAATGATTGAAAGCACCATAAGTTTCTTAACTATTGAAACTTATCGAAAATTAATTTTAAAAAATTTTGTCTTCAAAATTTTCCTTCATATTTTCATTTTTTTAAAACATACTTTCTTTTAAAAGTTCTTAGAATAGTTATCCTTTTTAAAATGTATGACAACTTAATGCACTAAATTCTGTATGCAAATAATGATAATTTATGATTAAATTTTAAACAAAATACTAAACATAAAGTAAAACTACCTTTATCAAATATCAGTTAGAAATTCAAAATAACTTGTTTTTATGGACGAGAACAAGAATCTTTGGACGTTGTAATCCTTTGGATAAACACTTCATTGACGACCACGTTTTATGCAATCAAAGTTTTCAAATGCCCTAACTCTCATTTTCCAATCTTTTACATTTGACAATTGAATACCATGGCTATCAATTATTAGGGCTAAACTTTGTAGAAAGACAACGTAAAGAAATAATACTATTAAAATTATATTTGTACACAAAACCAATACTAATGCAAGATGGCGAACGTCTCAATTTGGTAATTTCCAGACACAGTACATTTAAAGCAGTTAGTTTAAAACATAGGTTGAAACAGAGGTTGAAACAAAGCAAACTGTTCTTTTTTGTATGAATTTATCTTGCTGCCTTTCTAGGTGGCGCGCGACTATTATTTGTGATGGGATTATCGATATTAACAAACGATTCAAGAATCTAGATACAACCTAAAGGTTTTGGGCACCAGAACAGAATACACTACTAAGAAGACCATAGTACCATATCTTTCACAACTTTCATCTGTATACATTTATTAAAGCAAATTACTACTATTGAAAAATGCATTTGATATCTTGGATTTTCTAAACTCCATTCAAGTTTTGAAAACCTGTTTTGGATCGAACAAATAGTATTGGCGATACTAGTTGTTCGGTAGTTGAGACCGGGTATATTACTTTTTGTAAATGCATTTGAACAGATTTTTATCACAGAATTTTGCAAAAACGATTTATGATTTTCGAAAGAAAAAAATAACTACGGTCTGATGAGGGCTCAAACCTGGATCCATCGTGTTGAATTCAGTGATAGCGCTTTAACCAACTTCGGTACCTCCGAATAAATGCACACTGCAAGACAAATTTGTGTGAAATACACCAAATTATACCCTGATTAGTGTAAATGCAATGATGACTCGACAGTATAAGCTGTTCCGAATCTGTGCAGAATAATATTATTGACATCGAAGGGAAATGAAAAATACATCATACCGTACCGAATTTAACACTATTTTCTTATAATTTTAATACATTTGATTGAATTGGGATTTTTTTCGCATTTCGGGGCAAAATAAATGATATTAAACTTATTAGACCCAAAAATTATTGTGCGAAGTAGTTATTACACGTATTTAATCGCTAAAAATTTTTTTGTTACAATAATATCTTTAATTTTCTTATATACAAAATCAAAACAATGAATGGTATCCGGCTGATGACGTTTCACTACTAATACCACCACAGATTCATACAACCTTTCTGTTAATTACCGTTGTTTCATTTCAATAAACTTTGGTGTTTCCTTTAAAATAATGAATTAACAAACATAGTTGATTTGTAAAGATATAACTAAAAATAAATATTTGATATAGGTAATAAAAAACATCCATTATTTATGAATATTAATTGTTTTGTCATAAATCACTAGCAAAAATTCATGACAATTTACTATCAATTATTGACAGTGAAACTCAAAATCTGTCATGAAAAACAATGAGAGCTTAGTATTACCCTTCTTGTTGTCAGTCATTATAACCGAACACATTTTGTTAAAAATCGGTATCCAAATCTTTGAACTTTCTACTTACCGGATTATCACTAAAAGCGTGTCATCATATCCGTATATTTTCTTCTTCTTCTTCTACGACTCAAGAACCTTTGCCGATCTAGGTCTAACCAATTGGTTTTACGTAATTGTTATCAAATGCCTTATCCATTCAATTGCTAATCTTTCACAATTGACAATTGAATAGCATGCTTTTACAAATCATTATTTGTTATGATGTGATTAGTACCATGAACAAATGATTCTATATAGAGGCTATTTTGTTGACAGGTTTTTGCCACCGAAACAGAACACACATACTACGAAGTAGACCATCCCTTTCACACTTTCATCTGTATCCGTTCATTGAACAGCAGCAAATTACTAATATTGGAAAGATCCGGTTTATCTCTTCGATTCTATGCATTTCGTTCAAGCTTTGAAACCCTGTTTAAAATCGAGCAAATAATGTTGACGACATTAGTTGTTCGAATTATGAGGCCGGGGTATTATTTTCGTTAAATTTATTTTAAACAAATATTAATCAAAGAATGTTGTTAGTGAAAACGTGTAATGAAATTCGAAAGAAAAAAATTGTTGTCTGATCAGGGCTCGAACCGCAGCCCTCTCGAGTTGAATTCAGCCCCTATATTTTAGTATGACCTTTATATGTAACCCAACTTCGCTTTTCTAATTTGTCAATTAGCAGTTGGTCGCAAGTAAGTGGAGTCATATTAAATGAATTTTATTGTAAATTATGCTATGTATACCCTATCGCCACGAGATAAGGCTTGTGCATTTAGAGCCGTTTACATTTAATCAAAGTCCATTCCAAATCATGGTCAGTGAGGAGTCATCGGTGGGTACAATGCGATATCTTCATCACTATTGTCTTCTTAACCATCAAATCAATCTTTATTTTCGAGGGAAAGCAACTGTCCTTTTTCGTTCTTTTGTTATCACTATTGCGCGATAACTGAGTAATATTAGTCAAAGTAGTTAATTGTTCAATGTTTGTTATCATTTTTAGATAGGACAAATCTTATTTCTGATTATAATAGATTTCTTATTCAGTTAGTTTTAGGTTAGTTCGTTAAATTTCAAACCAGACAGTTCATATTTAGACCTTAAACAGTTAACATCTTCTAAATTCAGTTCGTGTTGTACAGCCAAACAGTCAAGACCGAAATCTATCTACTTGTATAAAAATAGTCTTGAATAAATTTGTAATGTGGTGTTTGAAAACAAAGACTTCTCTTTTCCAATGAAATGATTCTTCTTCCCTATTTGTCTTGAGAGTTGGTAGCCCCAATGTGGATTTCTTCATAAAAATTATAATCCAAGTTTTGGGTTATTATAATTAAATAAATCTTACCATCAGAAATACACGACAAAATAAAAAAAAGGTTGATTTCTTGTATGAAATTTTATTTCTTTCTTCTTTAAGAAGGTAACATTATTTATATGAATTTACTACAGTTTATCGATAAGCCTTGCAAAAATTAACTCATTATACTTTGCTCAAGTATTATTGCCAAATAATTGTAATAGAAAATGGCACAAATAATTGTGTAATGTTTTCTGTTGGTCTCGTTTTCGATAATTGAAACCGAAATCAATAAATAATGGATTTTTGTCAATTGATTTTTCTACCTTGGATATATAAATTTTAAATCATATCTCAATTTATTCTCATTATTGTGTTGTCAGAGAGGATTTGAATTGAATAGGCGCCTAGTAATAAGCTCGTACCCAGTGACAATATCGATAATTGTGACATTTTGAATAAATTGAATTGAAAAGGCAAATTGAGCACACTTGCATCTTATTAATAGTTCTGAATAAGGCTGATTGGATTCGATTCTATTCCAAATTTGGACGGTTTCTCAGAATGGATATTTTCATCCAATTAAACTATTCGGTCTCTTATGTATGTACAATGTAATCGTATGATGGAATATTATTACAAAATATGCCGTATTTACGGATCTAGTTCACAAGTTGACATCTTAGCTAAATTATATTATTATTGCAATTAAATTGGAATGTAATATGAAAAACAGTCGTGCAAAAATAATAACATTAGTATTAGATATGTAAAACATCTCTTAAAGGGTAACAACGAAATATCTTAATTATACAATTTTACAAAATAACATATGATCTTAACTTATAAAAATACAAAGAATGGACATGATTCTTAAACAAGCGTAATTTAAATGGCTGAACTTAATGAAACTTAATGATTTATAGCACCAGTTAAATAAGATAATTGTGGTACACCTAGTAAAAGGGAAAAGACCTTGTTTTTGTGTAATTTTCATACAAATTAGTTTGGTCCCATATGAATAAAGACCAGGAAGAGCGGTCGGTCTTCCGTTTTTTCATTTTTAAATGTGTTTGTGACTGCAAATTTCATAGACTAACAAAAATCAATCTTAGTAATCAACTTGCTTCATTTACAGAATTAAAAATTTGTATACTGTGACGAGCACATTTCCAATGACAGTGATTACGGCTCTTTTTCGGCATCTACTTTTCAGACTGTATTCTTCCCCGTTTCTCATTAGGCAGTCTATTCTAGGCCGTACATAAATTAATATCTAACTGTCCGCCATGAGTTTAAATTACACGAACACACACATAACTTTTGATTATATTGACTTATCTCTTTTTCAGATACCAACTATGATTATTCGATCGATGTGATCGAGAAAATCGGCGACTGAAATGGTAAGGTATTTGTTAACAGAAATGTCTGTAAGGTCATTTGATTTTTAAATTGAAATTTGGTTTTTAATCAAACAGGGTGCTGAAGATGTGTGCTTAACAAAATAAAAGCAAATCCAATGAACTTTCCTTAAATTTTAATTTTACAAAGTGTTCAAATATAATTAGAATTTCAGCAAAATTTCCATTTCTTCGAGCTAGCATATCTTCCCTTGTACTGGGTGTACCTTTAATTATATTTCGTTACACAAAGACTGTATTATTTTATTGTTAACTGTTCTAATATTATTTCAATTTCAATTTGTTTTTGTTGTCATTTTTTTCAAAAATATTTATCCAAGTATTAGTGATTTTTGAAAATTTCATATATTTTAATTTTGAATGCAAATTTATGTTTAACACCGTTTTTTTTGGAAAAATGTCTTTTATCAAATATTCTAATGCTTTTAATCATAACAATTCTCAACGGTTCTTATATACAAGTTATGAATAGTTTCAGTTGAATTAGCCTATATGACACAGTAAGAAGTCTACCTATTTCAAATGTACAAAAAAGTTCTATGCTCTTAAAATTAAACTATAAGTGGTTGTAATAAATAAGTATCTAGGACTGTTTCCTCCGAAAAATCTGTATTCAACAAATCACTGAACGGTTCGACTTCATCTCCTAGGGGGCTTAGGTAAGCGTCACTGAGGTGATGGGAGTCCTTGTCGGAACTGAGTAGGTGTGCCAGTTGTAAGGGATTATCTTCGTCGTGGCAAATGGAAGAGTTTGAAGAAATATTTACATTTTGTCCGCTTAGAGGGGGGCTTAGGTAAGGATCACTTAGATGGTTGGTTTCTGCATCGGAAAGTTCAAAGAGAAGGTCCAAGTCTGAGGAGGAGCTGTCATCAATTGGAGGTGTTAGGCAAGGAGTTCCAAAAAGTTGATCATGTCTGTTGTGATTGGATAATGCAGAGCTTTGAAGAACTTCATTCATACTGGGAGGCTTAAAGTGGTTCAGTTTTGTCTGAGGACAGTTGACCGTAGAGAGCAGAAGTTTCGAAGGGTCCAAGATCTTATTTGAATTATTTGACGACGGTATTTTGACATTTAACATGGTGCTTAGGTCATGGGAAGAATTCGTTGAGCTGCAGCTGTTGTTGTTGGAGTCTATGGCACAAGGGGACATGGCTGGTGAAATTGGACAATGGGATAAAGCGCTTACTGGGACGGGTTCATCTAGGGTTTGGGTGAGGAATTTTATATACTTCATCGCCAGTCGAAGGGTTGTAATTTTCGTAAGTTTTTCATTAGGAGGACTTACGGCCACGGGTTGGGGAGCAGTGTTCATTAGGACAGAGCTCAGGGTATTCTGTGTAGTATTCAGACTCATGGTAATAGGAACACATTTTCGTAAGGTTTCGAAAGCACAATTAATCTCTCGCATTCTCGTCCTCTCTCGGGCATTCGCTGTTTTCCGACGGTATTTGCTTAAGGGTGCCGCTTTGGTTTTTGGCTTCTCTGGCTTCTTGGGACTTTCTTCGGAGCTGAAGGAACTGGCTATTGATGAAGTTGGCGATAGTGGAGAGTAGACTTCGGAATTCCTTCCCAAGTCTAATCCAGGTAAGAATGAGTTACTTTTGTGCTTATGGCCAGAGTCTTGGGTCTTCGCTTTCGAGTAGGGCTTGCTCACAACTGGGTCTATTGCACGTTTATGCCGTTGTCTCAGAGAGTATTTTTCTATCTTTTTACCGGTATTCAACATGTTGAGACGTTTATTTCCAACGATAGGTTTTGTGTTCAGTTGAAAGTCGCTCATTTCCATCTTTTCTTTTCAGTGGATCTGAAAAATAAAGGAAATTTATTCAGTTAATATAATGTTCTTCCTTCTTAATTTACCGCCATTCCTTTTTGGAACATAGGGCAGTTTATATTAAAATTAGTGTAATAGTTCTTTAAAAATATTAAAATGCTTTAGACTTTAAACAAATGACAAGAATCTGTCTTTACAACTTTAGGTTTGCGATATTGCGAAAAAACTAAAAACCGCAAATGTCGAATGGGTCAGCGTTACAGCCGCGCTCCCCTTTTCTCCGTTATGGGGCATTATTTAAACAATCTATTGATGGGGGTAGTTAGACAATCCGAAATATACCCAGAATTGCTAAAATTTGGATCGCGATGTCGTAGCAAGCCGGCAGTAGCTCACATTGAAAGTCTAAAAATCCTATTTACGTAAAATGAGAACATAGTTTAAAATATTTTTGAATTCAAGTAAAGTATTAGTGTCTTTTTTGTGCTTCTCTGAATACCAATATTAACAAAATAGAACAACTAATTAGGTCACAATCGCGAATAATATTTTCTGACATAGCGGGTTTCAGGCTATTATGCGATGTAGTTAACAAACGGCTCGACGTATCTTAGCCAAAGCTTATTAAAATTAAGTTTATTAAATTCCCTACAAATCATCCATACATAGTTTTGAAATTAAACTGCTGGGCTCTAGTCATTTTGGCACTTTTGAGCCTATGATTGTTCTATATATTATATTAATTCTGCTGATGTTTTTTGAATAACTTTATATTCGAAATGACTCGAATCTAGCAGGTAAATTTAAAAAAAATTGAAGATATTTAAAAAAAAAACAATTTGGTTTATGATTAAGAGATTGTTTTCTTTAAATAAATTTCAATAAAACTGTTTTAGAAAAGACCATGGTCTATTTTATATTATCACTCAAAGATAGTAGGCCCAAATGGGAATTTAAATGTTAAAGAAAATAAACTTCATAGAACAGAATTTCATGCAATTTTTTAATTTCCGTGATATTGTTTATTTTAAATGCATAAAATCTTTTTCAAAAATGTGTCGGTAATCTTTATTTCCCACACGGGACTTCACACACCCTTTAAACGTGTTTTTTGAAAAATAATAGGAAGTAATTATCATAATTATAATATTTGGTAATTCATAATTTTCAAGTATGTAAAATAAATTGCATATTTGCATTAAAGACATTCAAGAGAAATGTAATTATTCATCTGGACATTTTTTTATTAATGTGAACTGTAATCGTTCTTGACCGAAAAACGTTCAAAAAGAAATTTATCTTAATTTGAGCATTAACTTAACGCAAATATGAAGATATAAATACATGTACGTATGCATTTTGTGTGAGTGGAATGATTAATGATCAGTTTGATGGAGCGAAACAATATGATGTGAGAGCAATAAAAGATGATAATAAATAAATACCCATACTCGTATTTAAATTTGTATATGAATATGTAATTCGAGATAATAATTTTTATTGATACGCCCGCATTGAGCATTAAAATTTAATTAATGCATAATGGACGTGGTAAAGGAATTGCCTTATTTTTCGTGAATTGTGATTTTCGGGCAATTTGGCCGGGCATAGTTATCAGTAAAGGTGATCGTATTTATTTGTTAACCAAAGCGAAAAGTCAAAAGCGAGGAGTTTTATGCGATAATAAAATTGGAAATTTTTATCGGCTTCGACATCAGAAGACAAGAAGCCAGACATGTTTTATTGGATTTGGTCCATTTATTACATATGAGGCGGTCTTGCCACTTCCCAACTTTGGCTATGGAAAGACATTCTGGCTCTCGTTCGTTCGTTCGACATCAATAACTATCGAATATGGGAGAGATGTTGTGACAGATTAATATCAAATCAATCAAAGATAATTGCCGTGTTTATTAGCACGTTGGATAAATTTTCACTTTGTTACGGAAATAAGGACAGAGACCGACTCTTTTCTAGCCATAAAAACAAGATAATCGATTTTCAATTCAAATCAATTTCACAATCTCATTTTGATTGATTATATTGACCAGGGATTACTGATTATCTTCAAAGGGGAGTGTTTTCCTGCTAAGATAAAATAGTTCTTTTAATTTATGGTTATAAAGTTGCTATTCTTATTTTTGAATGTGTTTAAAAGTTGTATTTAAAAACGTGTTAAAAGTTATGTTGGGTTGAGTATTACACACTATTGGCCTATGACTACTCATACAAGGTGTTTCCCTATAATCGATTATACGCTACCCGACCGGAGAATTTGTCAATATTTAATCTCAATTGAGTTTTAACCTAAACAAACCTTAAGAGTGTAATGATGACACCTATACACTCCTCCCTCGCAATCGGAGGTCGGATCTTATAATGTTAGTCTTACTCCCTAAACTCTCTCTTTCTCTTTATGAATATAATTGACAAAAACTATCAATATTCGGTTTTAAGCTAATTTTTATTAAAGCTGGGGTTGGACTCTAAGATTGGTACCGGTAAATGTACCTTAACTCAAACTCCATTCTTTTATGAAAGTACTTATTTTAATAATTGTTTTCCACTTAATAATTTGTGACATCCTGGTAAAATTTTTTCGAGAAACATTGTCTATAATTATTTACTGCAACTTTCAAGAGTTATCAAGAAAAGCCAAATATACACTGCGTTTCATCCTTTTACGACAGGGGGCTCCGATTAAATTTAAGTTAATATTCGGAGTGTATCAATCTGATCTCAATTCTTTTTGGCACGAAAAAAGGTCTTACAATTAATCATCGTCTGGACTATAAAACAAAAGTCTAGGTTTGTTGCAAATAATAAAAAAGACGTTCGGATTTTTCCCATAGAAAACTATCGTTTCATCCTTTTACGACAGGGGTTTTCGATTAAATTTAAGTTAATATCTTGGAGTGTATCAGTCTAAAATTAAACACATATATCATTTTCTTTAGTCTCCTTAGCAATCCGCCGTCCGATGATAAATGATATATAGACGATTTGTAGAGAATTTAACGAACATAATAGTATAGTTTGGCTTAAATTCGTCGAGCCGTTTGTTAGCTACGGCGCATAATAGCCTAAAATCCGCTATATCTGAAAATATAACTCATAACTGTGTCTTTATTAACTGTCCTATTGTTCCCATATTATCATACACAATGCATAATGAGCTCAGTTTTCGATAGCCATCATTACTTTATTTGAATTCAAAAATTTTTTTGTACTATTTTGTCATAATTCGAAATAAGGGTGTTTAGACTTCCAAATGTGGATACTGACTGCCCACTTTGACATAGCGATTCAATTTTTAGCGCTGTATATACTGATCAATAGATTATCAATTATTTCTGTTCAAAAAAATTACCAAAAGCTCTCTCTTGTTGGCGCATTGGGAGAAAATAAGCAACCTGTCGTAAAAGGATGAAACGCAGTGTATGTGTTAAGTTTTGCGTACAATTGATATATAGGGTTCTTTTATTTGATTGAAAACAAAATAATAATATTTTTGTGAAAAAAATAAATATTTTGGATGCTTTTATTCTGATTTTAGTCACATTTAAAATTTTTATCAATAATTCCATTCCGACCTACAATTAAGAAACTTAACCACCTCTGATTTCTGTTCTACAAATTTAAGTATAAATTATCTTAACTTAAGTTAAACAAGGTAAATAAAAAAATGCTTTCAATATTTTTTTTTATAAAGATCGGTGTTTTATAATAATTTGTTGCAATTTAAAAATTAGTAATTTTTCTTTTTAGAATAATTTTGAAGCACTTATTATGACAATATACCAAATTCAAAGAGGACTTGAGCATTCCAATACATGACGACTAATTGATTTCGTCAAAGACTTAAATCGATACAAGAAAAGCCAAATATACACTGCGTTTCATCCTTTTACAACAGGGGGTTTCGATTAAATTTAATTTTAATACTCGGAGTGTATCAATTACTAGCAAAATAACTATTTAGAAACCGATTTGACGTTAAAACTGTTTGAATTGCAGAATGGGTTAGAAAAGAGCTTTAATCTCCATTTTTTATTCTTGATAAACAAATCAAATTAGAGCTTCCCGTCAGGCCTGGTGTAGTTTAAATCGCCTTCGTACTAGTCACAGAAAATTTCTTATGAGTAAAAGGGGTTTCAGGAATGATCTATTCTGCGAGTGTGGAACGTTTCAAAAACAAATGGAACACATTTTGTCAGAGTGCTATGAACTGAGATTTACAGGAGAACTTCAAGATATCGCAAATCTTCATGACGATGCCATCAAATGGTTGTTCTAGATAGTTGATAAAGATACTCTAAATTCTTGTGCAATTAGACTTGTAATACTAATGGTCATACGAAAATAAATAAAATAAATATATGTATTTAAGTATTATCTCAATTATTATTTTTATCATTATCATCAACCTTATTCCAATATAAGATCAATTGTGTTTTTTTTATTATCTTACAGATTTTCAAGAATAAATAGAAATAAATACACTAGCACTGGTGATATCATATCCAAATATTGTTAACAACGAAAACTGGAATTTATTAATTTAATTTTACTGTTTTCTTCAAACAATTTAATCGAAAAAGTTGTTTTCATTATTATCAATAAAAACCGTAGTAGAATATGAAATGTAAATATTTAATAAAAAGTATAAAAAAGACACAAAAACTTGTTTCTGGAAATGTATTCAATTCCAGTCATTAAAAATTTTCACACGTCAATGGGAATTAACAGACCTATTTTTATTGCAAAAAGATACAAATTCAATTACACCAGTTTTTACCGGTATTGATTTATATGAAGTCACTTTTTATAATTTATTAAAATGGGAAAAAGTTGTGTTTGACGACGACAACCCATTGGAATATAAATTAGTTTCGTTTAATTGAATTAATAATTGGTTTTCAATTCTAATTTGTAGTTTTTTTTTAAAAAAAAATTAGGAAGAATTTGTATTTTGAGGCTCAAGTCTGATTTAACTGTTATTTCGTTTCGAGGGAATAACAAAAAAGACCTTACAACTGATTGAAAGAATAATAACAAGTATATTGTAAATGGAAACAAACACAAGTCGTTTAAGGAAGTCGTCGCTTGACAAGAAGAGTGCCTTAACGGTCAGTGCTTTATAGAGACCAGCGGAGCCCAAAGTGAGCTGGAATTTTCCCACTGCATAGCAGTGAAACGAAGCCGGCAATTGTACGGCCAAAGAAAAAGCGAGTAGAGATGGGATGAGGAGCAAAAAGAGTGGAATTCTTGTCCCCTGATGCATTATTGAGCACACGGCGGTTGTTGATCGCTTCATCTCTTGACATCGTCGTCGCTTATTCTAAGGCCTGAGAAGTGATTATTTTCCAGTTGAAATGAGATGCGTAATATGGAAAAAAGCTTGTGTTTTTATTTGCACTGCTTGTTAAATCTTTTTATTTGTTGCATTTCAGTAACATGTTGGATTAAGTTCTTCAAAATTAGTTGTTTTATATTTCATTCAATAAATGATGTACTACAAAATTGTCCAATTTTTATTTTAACTATTTTATTAAATATTATTTGATAATTGAACAATAAGTCTTACATCTACAAGTAAATTTGATATTTTAAAGAAATGAAGTGCTTTCTCCTTAATACACATTATATAAATTTCCATTTCCCAAAATGTTAGGCTTTTGATTTTGAAACTATTTAATAAATTCACTTCATAGCAGATTATTTAGTTTTGCCAAATAAAAAGTAGTTTGTCAAGTAAAAAGCACGGTTTTGTTGGAACATATGCTATTTCATGATGAAGAAATATAGTAGTAGTGTTAATAATTTAACATAAGTTCGCGATATAAGCTCATATTATAAATTGCCTTCTTTTTTCTTAAAGAATCAATTTTTTTATAATTATTAAAATTGATTCTATTATATAAATATATATATTTTGGTTGTTTTAAATGTTTAATTCTTTTTAATTGGGGAACAACAAAATATTAGACAAACCAGACAAATGAAAATAAAATAAAAGATATTTTAGTTTTTTTTATTTAACAACATCGACCGTTAGGCCATATGTTAAACAAATAGATAATAATAATCCATTCAAGGAGAATTGTTTGCAATAATATGTTTTTATTCATCTAGAACGATTAGATAAGTTCCGTATAGAACAAGTGGTAAAAAAACAAATTTAAGAGAACAACTTTGAAGCTATTATATCAATATCATATACAGAAAAAATAGATAAAATAGATTGAATTGTGATTTTACGTATGTTAAAAAAAATAAAAAAATATGAAAAGGTTAGCTTTTGGACATCGTTTTGTGTTTCATAATGAGTCGCTAATAAAAATTTGGAATTTTTATTTTACTAGTTAAATAATAGTTATTTAAAAAATTTTTTAAAGCAACATCTTTATCGGTCAATAAAATTGAAAATGAAAAACAAACTTCCCCCCCCCCCTTTATAACCAATTCGACGATACATAAATATTTGTAAGA
>JXOV01022838.1:7551-18025 GCA_001014945.1 Clogmia albipunctata
TTAAATTGTTCCTTTTTTTTATTATATCAATATTATCCTTATCGTAAAAAAACGGATTCTGTTGTAATTATTCTTTTATATAAATTTTAATAATTAATAAGATCACTTAGTGAAAATGCTACGTTCTAAAAAGTAATTACAAAAAAAACAAAAGCGTGGAAATTTGTCATTTTCTATATATTTTGTGTCACAGAATAAACTTGGGTGAATTCCATGAGTATGTGATCATTGGACTTTGGTGTGTGGTTGGGTTGGTTACTAGAGGAGAACCTACCTAAGAATCCCACCACCCCAGAAAACTCCTCTCTGAAAAATCATCATTAAAATCCAAATGATCGTCATTATTATTATTATTATTTGGCGCGCACTGCTGTTGTTGTTTTTTTTTATTATTGTTGTGTATATGTGTGGGTGAGAAAATCTTTTCGCGCCCATTTTCGATTATTCACGATTTTCTGCATGTTTTCCATAATTTCACCGGTTTTCCGGTCACCAAACTGACTTACCTCCAGCGTATAGACTTGGGCGGTGTTCACGTAACTGTTCCAGGAGCGTTCCGGGTCAATTTTAAGTTCGGAACAAATTTTCGAATGCCTAATTCTCAATTGTTCTATATCCATTTTGCACACCGAGTCTGTTGTAATCACTGCACTGTATCACGCGCACCGTTTGCCAATCACTGCTCAAGTCCTCGACTCAAGGAAATCGGCAAATCATGAAAATTTACTTTCCCTTCGGATTTGGACTCTCTTACTGTCACTTTAAGTTTTGACGTGTTAAACATAATAACCCTAAGTTTTGCCCGCTAATTTTAATTCATTGTTGTTGGTGTAGCACTGGTGTTAGTACTGTAACCCTACTTGATTTGTTTTTAAAATTTTAGAAACTCAAAATTAAAAAATAATTACTACTAAAAGTCACAGTTTTAACTCCTTAAAATAAACTATTATCACCAAAACCTTCTCTTTAATTCAGATAAATTTGAAAATCGGATGAAACATAAATAGGAAGCATAATGTGAGTTTCCACAAAAAGTGCGCGGGAATTACTGTTAATCTTTCTGAAAGTTAACCCTAGCCAACCCAGAAAGGTTTTTTAACGGTTGTTAATTTTTTATTTATAACGTTGTAAATTAAAACATTTAATATTAATAGGATGTCTCAAAATCTACAGCTAACAATTTTTTANGATAAATTTGAAAATCGGATGAAACATAAATAGGAAGCATAATGTGAGTTTCCACAAAAAGTGCGCGGGAATTACTGTTAATCTTTCTGAAAGTTAACCCTAGCCAACCCAGAAAGGTTTTTTAACGGTTGTTAATTTTTTATTTATAACGTTGTAAATTAAAACATTTAATATTAATAGGATGTCTCAAAATCTACAGCTAACAATTTTTTAAGTAGATCAAGTAATTAGTATGGAACTGCACATCGCAAATAGTCTCCAGAACAGCTTTCTTTTCAAGACTATTTGGAAAAGTTGCGGCCATTATCCTTGAAAGCGTCACGAATACCACTTTTAATGTCTTAAAAAAATAATCCTGGTCTTAAAAAATTTCNTATAAAGCTGAAAATCGGATGAAACATAAATGGGAAGCATAATGTGAGTTTCCACAAAAAGTGCGCGGGAATTACTGTTAATCTTTCTGAAAGTTAACCCTAGCCAACCCAGAAAGGTTTTTTAACGGTTGTTAATTTTTTATTTATAACGTTGTAAATTAAAACATTTAATATTAATAGGATGTCTCAAAATCTACAGCTAACAATTTTTTAAGTAGATCAAGTAATTAGTATGGAACTGCACATCGCAAATAGTCTCCAGAACAGCTTTCTTTTCAAGACTATTTGGAAAAGTTGCGGCCATTATCCTTGAAAGCGTCACGAATACCACTTTTAATGTCTTAAAAAAATAATCCTGGTCTTAAAAAATTTCATGTAAATGGGCGATGGTTTTGTCGCTTTTACAGCGCTCAATATCTTCAGTTTTCGAGCCTTAAGAAATCAATTATTTAACCCAGCAGCGCAATAAATTAATCATAGTTGCACGAGCTTTATTTTCAAATAAATAAAGTTCTTCCCAAAACCAGCACCAAACAGACGCTTTAATAAAGGAGAGGCTTTTCATTACCTATTCTTGCAATTTCTGAGCCCAAAATGTAACAACTCTGTTCGGACGTTATTTGAATTTTATTTCTCTTGCAATTCATGGACCTCATTTCCGTATGATCTCAATCTCTGTTCCCTTAGTTTACAACAACAAAATGCACGGCGGTAAAAGTGTTCCTTCATTTCTAGGAAAGGAACACATTCCTAATTCAGGCTATATTATTTTACTTTTGGTAAAATAAACGAAGAATAGATATAGTGACAACACATTCTTATTATTTTCACTGGGAAAAAGTAATTAATTGATTAAATATGAGGTGAAATATAAATGGTCCCGGCAAACCAAATTTCAAAACACTTTTTGTCACCTTTAAATAAAATTTACATCACTTATAAAGCAATTATCAGGCATATCCTGGAATATTGATGTAGCATTTGGGGTGCCTGCACTTAAACAAGTTTCAAGTCATACAGAACAGAGCTCTGAGATTGGCAACCGGGCACACTTTAGATACGGATACAGCAGTGATCCATATTGAAGGCCAGGTGCAGCCCCTAAGAGATCACATTATAATGCACACTTCGATGGTTGTTGCTAAATTTAAATTTAATAATTTATTATTTTGTTTGCGTTACATATTTAGAATATTTTATTTACGTATTATTTAATTAAAAATAAAAAAGGTACATATTTAGGTGATTTACTCGACTGAGCCATCAAACTTTGAAAGTTGACATTCCAACATTATGTTCAAAACACACCTTTTGTCACATTTACATAAAATTTACATCACTTATAAAGCAATTACCAGACCTATAATTCAATATTGATGTAGCGTTTAGGGTCCCTGCACTTCAAAAACCAACCTAAACAAGCTCTAAGTCATACAGAACAGAGCTATGAGATTGGCAACCGGACACACTTTAGATACAGACACAACAGAGATTCATAATGAAGGCCAGGTGCTGCCCCTAAAAGATCACATAAGACTGCCCGTTTCGATGTTGAAAACTAGGACGAAGGAGGATGGACACACGTCAGGCTGATTGCTTAACTCTGTGATTCCCAGGATCATGAAAAAAAAATCTTCAACAGAGACTTCATTCTCATGGATCCTAAAGACAGTTTACAACCATTCAACTTAAAAAAAAGCTCCTCCACACCAAGATCGTAGAGGAAGTGATTGCCAAAAGACAGATAAAAAATTTGCTGGAAATTCAAGCGCCCGAGATACACAAGGACGAACTATCCAGAAAACAATGAAAACTGCTGGCGCAAATAAGAGCCGGCAAATCCCTCTTGCTGCGGAATACACCCGAAAAACCAACAACCGCTCCCCACATTTCTTCAGTTCATACAACTTATCGCCCAGAGACCTATGAAGAAAAAAATCTGGAGAGGACACAGCCTTACTTGACAACTGGCAGAAGCGGCTGGAACATCAAGCGACAACGTAACGGGAGCCTCCTGGAGACTAAATCCTCAGGGGAGAAGTACCATCAACAACCCTTCTGGGTTGGTTAGGAATAACAAATTAGCAAAAAAAACAACACACCGACTTTTGTTTATTACTAAATGTTTATTCTTGAGAATAAGTTTTGTAATAACTAAGATAATTATCTTTATATTAAAATCATCAATCATACAACTGGGTACAGATTTTAAAATGGGATCCTAATTTTCATCAAATCAATAAATACTCTTTTTTAAAAATCGGACAAATGTAGGTTGCTTCGATCGTTCTTTCCAGTCAGTCCAATTTAGTCTCCTGTGATGCTTTCTTCTCTACTTCTCCCTACACACACCCTCTTCTTCGTTAGTTATTACAGTTTTATGGCTATTAACAGTCAGACAAATTAATTGTTAAATCATACATTACAAACACATCTCTCTAAAAACTATGTCATGATTATGAGCGACATACTCTCTCTATCTCTCTTTTATAATTATATCAAATAGTTCGATACTTAANGATCGTTCTTTCCAGTCAGTCCAATTTAGTCTCCTGTGATGCTTTCTTCTCTACTTCTCCCTACACACACCCTCTTCTTCGTTAGTTATTACAGTTTTATGGCTATTAACAGTCAGACAAATTAATTGTTAAATCATACATTACAAACACATCTCTCTAAAAACTATGTCATGATTATGAGCGACATATTCTCTCTATCTCTCATTTATAATTATATCAAATAGTTCGATACTTAAACATTAAAGTACATCTACAGTTTATTGTTAAGAGAATTATTAAAAAGAAAAATTCACACGTATGCCACACTTTTTTCGCCTTCAATCCTATCTAGCTAATTTTTTTTAAATTAAAAAGTTCTTCACGACGGCACAAAATCACCATTTTCTCCTTTTCGCTCTCTCTCGCTCTCCACTAAATTTCCTCAACAATTATATATCAATGCGGTTTATTTACACAGTAAATCATCTCCTACTTGAATCTGCTTCTCTCCAGGAACAGATTTATGACCATTTCAAAGTATTTTTTTGTTTATCCTATTCTTAACCATTTCTACAATTATTTTTATTTGTTCTTTTTGTTGTCTTCTTGGTTAGTTCCTTGCCGGATTTTATTTATAGAATTATGAACTAGACTGCATTTCCTTGGAGTGTGTCTGACAGTAGCTCTTCAGCTCCTCGTGACTTAAATGCCAGTTCGACTGCCTGGCACAGGGAACGTGCACCTGATTGGAACAGCCTCGCTCCAAACAGAACACCGTCGCTCCGTTTTTCTCGCACAAGTCGCACTGATTCCGCGACGATCCCCACACGGAGCCCTCCAACCCGATCAGCCGCCCCGCAATCATGTTCAGTCCCGGCGCCCAAAAGGTACAGTCTTCGTGCAGCCAGATCTCGTACGACGTGTCCGACATCTTCGTCATTCCCATGTACAATCGAGACTCGTCCAATGCTCCAGCAGATGCCGCCAATAAAGATGTTGAAGCGTCCGTCTTTTCTTTCTTCTTCCCCTTTTTCGGTGACTGAAATGTTTTAAAAAAATTAATGGAATTATTATTTTGCATTATGTGAAAAAAAAACTATAGTATTGGTATGGTGGAAAACCATACATATACCGACCTAGCTCTCCCTGCCTATCACAATTTCAGACTCTAACCAAACTGATGTTATCGATAAAGTATTTCAATAAAATGATTCCTTTAAATAATCTTGAGGAGTATTAGCATGTAATATGATAAAGATGTAGTTAGACCCGCTTTTCATCACAGCGCACTAAGGTAGTATAGGTCTGGGCACTATGTACAGCTAGTTCGAAAACGCACTAGAACTTAAATTTTATTTTAATGCATAGTATTTAAAATTTATTGAAGGAATTTTACATGGAATTACAAAATAATTATTTGTGCTGCAATTTGTAAAATTATCTACTATACTGCTTACTATTTATTTATTTATTATTAGCTTTAAATAAGCCGGCAATATGACGTGAAACGTCAGTTGAATATTTACAATTATACTACAAGTCTCTAGACGAGTTTTTAATCGTTCCGAGTAAAAAGCTGATTTTACACCCGAGCGTAGGACAAATATTATTGAAATCCTTTTTAAAAAACATACAAGAAAAACTAATTTTAAATTTATTTCTTCTAAACGTATACAAATTGCCAATTCTGTGATTGAAAAAAGTTGGTTACTAAGATTGATTTTCAATTGGACTGTGAAATGTGTATGAAATTTCCAGTCACAAACACATTTAAAAATAATGGACGAAAAGAACGGAAGGAGTTTTGACTGAGTTTGAAATTTGGCCTTGTTTCATTTTCATAGTTTAGCAAAACTATCCATTCCTAGATCAATACAATGGGTAATTCGGATAATGACAATTTCGAAATTGAGTCCAATTTTTTCGTAGTGACTTTCTTTGGTCAATTTTATGGAAATCTTTCAAACTTCAATAACAAAAAAAGACTAGTAATTTAAAGGATTCTAGAAAGCACTAGTGCTACAAAAACGTCCAAAAGAAAAGAAAATTACCTTTAATTCGGGACTCTTCATTGTCGACGTTCCCGCCGGAACAATGGGTAGAAAGTGGGGCGCCTTTTGGACCATGTCCTTCTTGGTTCGCTTGCTCTTGAACTCGTCGCTGTCGGGTCCGAATTTGTTCAGAATGAACTCATCACAGGTGGTGGAAACGAAGTAGGGCCCGAAGAGGTCTCCCAGGCCCATCTTGTGCGGTCCCAGCTTGCAGAAGATGCACATCCAGCTGGTGTCCGTCCTCTCCGCGTCGTACTTTGTGCTCAGGGTGCTCACGTGCAGCCCTCGAACCCTGCTCTTCTCGCCGAGGGGAAATTTCTTCACCTTTATGGAGTTCTGCTTCTCTGGATCGTCCTCCGCTTGCAACTGAGGAGCGTTGATCACTATCAAGGACCCATCCTTCTTCACCTGAACATACGGTCCTCGATGTTTTGGCTCTTCCGATTGCGGTTCTTTCGGAGCCTTTTTCGGTAGAAATTCATCCTCGGGAAAAGACTTTTTGAATTTTCCCTTTCCATTTTTTGCAGTCTTCTTTTTCGCCTTCCCATTGGCCGGTTTCTTCGCTGGAGGTCTCCTTTTCTTAGGCTTCGGTTCTTGGGTATCCCTTAGAAGCGGGAACTCTTCATCCTCTAGAACATTTAAACCGTTTTCTTTTATCGTTGTAGGAGAAGTTTTACTTCTCTTTTTAACCGGCTTTGAAACTTCTTCATTTCTCCTCTCATCATCGTCTTCAATTCCCGCAAACATCTCCTCTAGTTTGTTCTCCACCTCCTCAAAACTGGTATCCTGATCATTTGTCGCTGTCGAATTCATCATGGGCGCTACAAGGACGCTCTTTTCTGGACTAGGAATTTCTTCTTGGTTGTTTTTTGTCGAAATATTTTTCATCTCCTCGCTCTTCCGACTCTCTTCAGCGTTGGTTTGGATTTCTAGACTGTCGTTCCCTGATTCTTCCATCTTCTCATCGTCCTTGCTTCGTCGACTTCGCCGCTTCTTGTTGATCGTCTCATCTAGCAGCTTTTTCGATGGACTCTTGTTTGGACTGTTGTTCGCCTTTTCCCTTTTTTGTTCCTCGTTCTTATTCATCTGAGATTCTTCATGTGATACTGAATTCGTTTCCTCGACGTCCTTGTCCTCCCCCTCCCCCACCAATGGCACACTGTTCTCCTCCACACTAGACCCATTCATCAGAATCAAATCGTCGGAACTTTCGTTCGACATTCGAGACGTTTTATTCGGTTTCCTTTTTCTGC
The DNA here is from genome assembly GCA_001014945.1 of Clogmia albipunctata. Classification (NCBI taxonomy): domain Eukaryota; kingdom Metazoa; phylum Arthropoda; class Insecta; order Diptera; family Psychodidae; genus Clogmia; species Clogmia albipunctata. Next base: position 14,916 of record JXOV01022838.1, read on the forward strand.
GCTTCCGACCACCACCTGTCACCGATTCCGTTGATTCGTCGTTCGAGTTCATCACACTTAGATTCGCCACCATGCTATTGTGACTCGTGATCACCGATTCCTGGTGCGCCGCTCCTCCACAATTCAAATCTAACACCTTTTGAGGGGATCTACTCTTGCTTGACTCCGATTCCTGCTGGTAAATGGCCTCCTTTATTAATTCCATCGGCTCGTTCATTGGCGGTAACTGGAATTTAAAAAATATCAATCAATTAGTTAAATAAAACAATCTAATATAAAATTCTTTTGTCACAGTGTAGTAGACCAAATATCTCAGAAAAGGTTTTAGCGATTTGTATAAAATTGTGTGCATAATGGATTGGTCAATAAGCACATAGAGTTTTATATACCATTAAATGTTAAGGGTGGCCCACGCTTAATTTTTATTTTTTTGGAAATGAAGCCATTTTTTAATTTATTATGATTAAGAATTAAAAAAAACATACATATAACTTTAAATGTTCACACCCTTGGAAATTAATTTTCATTTTTTCTAATTTTATTATAATTTAGCATTCACACATATAATAAACGAAATTATAAGACTTCATTTAATGTTTGGATAATTTATTAATTTAAACTTTAATTGCATACAAAGCCTCTTTACTCAATAAATTATAATTTTATTCATAAGACGTTTAATGATTTGGCTAGTACAATATAAAATTAGAAAAGATTAATCAAATTATAATTATTTTCAGCAGATAACTTGCTTAGTTAGTCGCTATATTAATATAAATCCAAAATATAGACAAAAGCACATGCACTTATCTGAATTAAAAAAGATTCTATTTTCAAAGAACAAAAATAGAAATGGGGAAAAATCTGCTGCTTAATGAATTAAAAGTTATATGAAAAAAACTCTCTCTGAAAATAAAAATTATGTTAATTTATTTGACTAATTTATTTTTAACTTTTCAAAAATGAATAATTTTTAATTTCAAGACTCACAAAATTAAGCAAATAGTTATTTTCTACAAAGGTGTACAATTAAATAAGGAAACGACTGTGAAATATAAGCCACAAATTGATTTTTTGCACTTTTGTATCAAAAGACATTTGAGTTTCATAATGTACTACTGAAAATTTTGAATTTTTATTTCACTAGTGAAAGAAAGAATGAAATCTTCGAATGTTTCAATATCAAATTTCGTAGCTATTTTGAGGACAATTTATAACCCAGGCCATTATAACGGTCAAATAACTATTCAAAAATCGATCGTTGTAACAGTCAATATTAAAAAAATTAGTTTTACGTCAATTTTTTAGGAAAATGTAAAAAAAAATTATGTGCTGGTTGAGTGTAAAATCCGATGAAAAACCCGCCTAAAGGATCGTATTTGACACTCATTTCCTCATTAACTTACACCCTTGTAGCCCAAAAAACTATTTCATCGGTTCCGAGTTAAAAAACGAATTAAATAATTTTACAATCCTCTTTAAAATACACCAAAAACAAATATAAAACATATTTTCCGTAATAACGTCAATAATGATTGCATGACATGGACTCTAGAATCTAGGCCCTAGATTAATAAACTATTCAGTATACGGAACACAAAAATGCCTGAATTTTTATATTAAGACAAATTTATTAGCACATTATGACATTCTTTTTATCACTAGTGGAAAAAAATCCGAATTTTCCATAGTAAAAAAGTGACGCAAAGTTGCCGAAAAGCAAACATTTCGATACAAAAGTGCAAAGACAATTTAGTAATTTTTTGGCAAGACGAAATTTTTGACAACATAGATATCGAAAATCAAATGGTTTAAACTTACGCCAATCGGATCCCGACTCAATTTCCCAATATCATTGTTAATTTGTTTCGCATCCCGGACATATAATCCACTATTTGTCGAGCACGGGGGCAGCAGTTCACCGTTACTGGGGGATATACTAGATTTATCCTTTGCTGATGGGTTCGGCTGAATTACTCCAGGACTTGGGTTTCTAAAATGAATATAATTTAAATTGTTATTTTTTAATTTAATTTCTTAATAGCATGACTAAGAATTGGAATTAATTTTGCTTTTAAAGATCTTGTTTTACAAATTAAATTATTCTTATTTCTGTAAAATTTTAATATCATAAATAACGTGCCATTTAATTAAATAGTATAGGTTTATATCGTTTAAAATCATATATATATATTTCTTCCTTATGTAAAGATTGTGTGAACTGAATGAAGCAATGTTTGTTTGCACGACAGAAGTGTGAATAAGTTTTACGAATAATAAAAAAATAGTTCACTCATGACTACATAGAGTTTTTTTTGCAAATCAATCAATAAATATTTCGTAAATTACAATTATAAATTTGGTATGACACATCAACTCTTAATTTGTGGCTTTTCTTCAAAATTTATATTGAAATAGAAATTCAAGGCCACCTTGCTTGATATTTTTTTACTGGTTTTGACACTCATAATATCAAAATTGAATGTAAGTCATAATAATAATTTTTATTTAGTGAAAAAATCATTATGCTTAAAGATCCTTCCAAATAAATTGGATTAAATATATGGGAAAATTCTAACTAATTACTGAAAACTTGGTCATTTATTTTCTATAATTTGAAAACAATTATCGTAAAAATTAAAAATCTGTACTCAAGACAAATAATGAAATCTGTTTAAGAAAAAGACCGATAACAAATTACTATCTCACCTGTTAATGCTTTTATTGGAGAAGTCCGAAGGGATTTGTGGCGGTGGCGCCAGTGAGTTGGAATTGCTCAAAATTGGCGAATGAATATTCCTTGGCGGCGGAGGGGTTGAGTTGTTCCTCGCCGCTGAAGGTACGCTAAGATCCATCGTTCCGAAGGGAGTAGGTGTCCTCACGAAAGGTGGCAGGAGTGGATTCAATTCCATAGGCTGAAAAATTAACAATTACAAATTATTGATTAATTTATATTAGAGAGTAAATTATTAATTGATTTTCAACATCATAAGTTGATATTTTAATGATTTATGTTCTGAAATGAATATACATTATTATTGATATTTTTGAAAACGAATTACAGGAGTGTGAAATACTCTCCCTTAGGCGTGATTTTTATCGTTTCAGAG
>JXOV01022872.1:423-15507 GCA_001014945.1 Clogmia albipunctata
TATTTATATATATGAGTGAGGGCTATAATTCAGTCATGGGTTGTTTGGTCCAATAGTACAATACAATGTTAGTTATGGTGCTCAGACATGGGGTCGCTCAAAATCGAACGAAGGCTGACTGGCTGTCATTGAAAAAGAGTATTCCGTAGAATTTTTTGTGCTGTATGTGAGAATAAAGAGAAGATACAATCACGAACTGTATGAACTTTATGAGGACACACCGGTGGTGGCTCTCAGTAAAGGAAGAAGACTATAATGGGCTGGATATGTAAGAGCAGGCAACCATGTTAGAAACCTGGAAAAATAACATAGATACTAAAAACATAGACATGTAGAATAGGGATAAGACTGTAAATAGTTAAGCCCATAGCAATAAGATAACAATGTAAAGTATAAGTTGTCAAAATGGAGAAAAATAAAGTATCTTGAATCTTGGGCTGGATATGTGGTTCGAATGCCAGATCGTGCGCCGGGATGAATTTTTTCATCAATGCCTTATGGAACAAGAAAACAAGGTCGACCGCGCCTCAGATGGAGGACGGCGTGAAACAGGATGTAAGAGAGCTGTGAATCCATAACAGGAGAAGCGCGTCGGATAATTTTAATATGCACTGATACATGTTCTTACTAGAAAGTCAAAGTCTGTAGTATAATTACTTGAATGTTTTTGCCCATCCCAACTTCTCAATATCTTTTTTCCTATCATCGTTCTAATAGTTTATATAAATTTTGAATATTTTTACATACAATTTTGATAATTTTAAAAAATGTTCTCTAAATCGTAAAATTGAACTTCTTTTAATGATTTTACGCACGTAAAACTATGATACATAAGTATAGAATTTATCGTTGGCCTCTATAATTTCTGACATATGAGAAATAACATTGTATTTTTAATTAAATTCTGAGTACACTATAATGAATAACCGAATAAAAATGCAATAAATCAAATCATATTGTTACCGGGGACAAATGGATCCGGTTTCAAGGGATCTTGATTTCGATCCAAACAATAAGAAATCGGACATTCCGATTTGTTACCATGTGTGCCAAAAGTATAAAATTGGTGATTCATAAAGTTTAGCTCTTTAATGGTTATGTTTTGTAGAGATGAGTTGTTGTTTTTCCATTGAATTTATCAGATACTCATCAAGTGATTTCGTGAACAATTTAAAGACCATATAAATGCGAAAAACCTTGTTATATAATTAAGTTAATTAAAAAATTGTATTTCATTTTTTGGTGGATCGTCAAAACAAGATCATAATTATAAACAATACTTTCATTATTTATGATAAACGAAAACCGAGATTCCAAACGTTAACAACTGGAGCGAATGAAAGTGATCTTTACGATCGATTGATCATGGAAAAGATTAGGAAAGAACGGAATAAAAACAGAAGTCGTATTGTTTATTTGAGTTGGGAGACTTGGATCTTATGACGGATTATGACGTCTGGTTCCAATAAATCCCTCCCCAAGTATACTTGTAATTGAATCCACTTGGCCACCCGGCATATATTCATTTCATTCCTCGCGATAATTTGGCGCTTTGGATCGGGTGTCATATTTTCGACGATCAGCAACACTTCTTTTTTTCTCCATACTACAGCAGACTTTAATCTGTTTATTTAACAAAATTGTACAACTTTAATTCAAATAAATTAATGTGAATCGCTATCTTTTGTTTTTACTTGGATTATTCTTTTTATGTAAATGACAATAAACGCATGCTTGATGTTCTGACTAAAGCAACAACTATACTTGATCGTGTGTCTCGCTAGTGTTTATAATTTCGGTCAAGATCACGTAATTTGCTGGAAATTAAACACATGCTTGGATAAATAACATGGAAAGATAATTGAGTTTATTCTTGCTGGGTGATTGACTGATCCCTTTTGACTTGTGTCTACGAATGATCGTCAAGTAAATTATTGTAAATTTTGCAGAATATGTCTGGTTATTAAATTGCAGTTGAAATGTGTGTTTGCTATTAAATAACAAACACACTTGTCACATTTACAGCACTGTCACATTGTGTCTGTGAAAAATCTAATTACTTGTTCCATACATATTCAGTTTTTAATTATTTATACAAACCGTGAGATCACGCGATCAAGTTGAGATCGTGGTTAGTTTTCGTATATGGATTTAGAAATAATGGACAGTGCTGCATTTGGCAAATTGATTTGATTTTTATAGAGAAATCCAATAATGATTTGAAAGAATCTTGTTTCTGATTTAAGTGATCATCTAGAAAGTTATATGATCATTCATTATTGTCTGAGATAAATTCATAAAATATTATTATTATGAGGTGTTTTCAAACTGAGGAGATATTTATTATCTTGTTTGCTATTTAATTAATGGTGAAAAAATGTAAGTAACATTTTCTTGCATAATTAAGCGACAGTAATTTATTTCCAGCAAAATGTTAAACAACCTACGATCTTTATAAAACAAGGAGCAATTAATGTTAATATCAGATTTTTAATATTAAAATGTAAATTTAAACTTTAAAATAATTGCAAGCTTCTGCGCTTTTAAAATTATATAAAAATCATATTCAATTCCAACAGTTTTTATAGTGAACTCAATATACTTACCAGTTACAGAATTTGTTAATAATCCAATACACACCTGTTACAATAGAGGCAATGATCCATTAAAAGTAGATCAATATTATTCAAAATATTCTATATTATAATTCCATTAATTTATTATGGAGCTACAATATTTCCAAACTATGATAACGTCGGCTTTAACCAGTGGCAAAACACATATTATTATGAATAATTAGTTCACCCGTGTTTTTGTTAGGAAAGGTTTAATTGAGGTTTATTTTTGTATAATGGGTGCTTAGAACAGAAAATGACGATATAGCGAAGAGGGTTCTAGAAGAGCTTGGCCAGCTTTGACCTGGGTTCGATTGGTACAGTTGGATAGTCAACACGTTGACGTGGAACCAGATTAGGTCTATGGCCCAAAATAGATCTCGGTGGAAGGAACTGGTTGCTGCCCCGCCCTCCCTATGTTCCGAAAGGAACGGCGTGTAGCCAGGGAAGGAAGTCATTTTTGTATAAGAATGTATTTTTATAATAATTTTTAAGATTAAACACTAATTTGTGCTACGAGGTAAAGTCAGTTGTTTTTTTTAGGATAAACGAGAGTGCAAAGTCAAGCTGAAAGCGAGTTATAAAACGGACTCTATACACGAGCAGGATAAATTTATTTGCTGTAATCATAAAAAATATTAAAAGTGAAATGATTTTACAAACACTTTAGTTATTTTTGGCCGAAAAGTGTAATTTTTTAACAAGAAATCCATTATAAATTTTGAAATTGAATGAAATGTTTGAATGATCCACAAATTTAATTTCTGTAGTAAAAAAAGACCTACTCCGAAACTCAATCGATTTAGGAATTTTATCGACATGCAACTGCAAAAAAACTATTAAATATAAGTTTTATATTGATTAAATTAAAAGAATTCAACTGGTTACTATTTATTTTTGAAATAAAATGACTTTACTTAAGCTTTAAAGTTTGATGAAGTTTTACTAAACTAATTTAATAAATATTCGAAATTTACTGGTTTAATTTGAATAACAAAGACAACCAACAATGAACTATTAGAATACAGTTTAGTATTATCAAACTGTTTGCTATAATAAATTATAATGTTTAATACAATTCAAATTATTTAAATAAATGTATGGCATGTCAGAAGTGCTTTAAAGAATAATATGTTGAACATTAATTAAATAGTCAACTATTAACTATAGAAGTTTGGATATTAAAGTATGAATTATTAATTCGCAACTTTGTCTTTTATAAATATTGCTGAAATTATACGTATAAATGGCATTTTAACCTTCAGAAGCACTTACCTTATTATGTATTTTGGTGCAATTTATAGCCACAGCAATTTTCCCTAGTTCGTTCTCAAGATCTGAATAATAAATTCCAAACTGGGCATTCAATTGGATGATGACTGTTACAAAACAACTTGTGGTACTTTTGGTCACAGCTCATAGTCAGAGATATCAATTGAAGTTTCCTGTGTGTGACGATGGAACTGTACTGGAATCATCCACAGCATTTACGTCACAATGACGATCGTCACTAATCTAAAATTCTGTACTCGGTAAAAGTCAAAAGTCTATTAATCAGAAGTCAGTAACAGAACAAAGAGACAAGAAAAACACAGTCAAATTTTATTATAAAAAATTCTTTTATTTAAAAATAAAATCTATATTATCGAGTCTTACAAAAATAGGTCGGTGTATATGAGTGCGTGCGATCGCGGCACCGCACACTGCATCCAATTATCATCGAGAAAAAAATAATTAAATTAATCGCTCTCAAAATATATAAATGTATATAAAATTAGAGGTCCTTAAATAGTCTTGATCACAACTCTTAAGCCTAAAATCAAATAAAAGTCGGCCACTAACAGTAAATCTGTTTAAAATTAGAGTTACATAACCTAGGACACCAGATATCATGATCTGAGAATTTGCTTTTTTTTCATCATTTCATTTCACATAAGATCGATCGATACACGGCAACAATATGATCATTTTACAATATAATTTTTTTCTCATTTTTTTATTATTAATAATTCTGCTCTGACCACAGAGAGTATATATTTAGTATCAACCGTTAGATTCCATTGATTGCGGGAATAATTGTTGGACAGAGGTTTTTTGGAACGAGAGGATCGATCTTCGGGGCGCAGAATCAATTGTGTTTCGAAACTTTAATCAAAAGTCAATTAATTACAATTGGTTGGCAATATGTTCTACTTATCATCTTTCGGTCTTGGCGACACAAATGCCTCTTGATTTCTCTCCTCTTTCCATTTTTTTCTGGCAATGCTTCCACTCGATCTCAACTATTCCACACAAAACAAAAACATTACACATTCGTACATGATCGCCTTATAACAAAAATACTACCTAATAATTTATCCGTAAAAGGGTTATAAAATTATGGCAATTGTAATTTGTATTAAAAAAGTATATAATTAGTATAATCAAAATGGAAGTAGATGTTTTTTTAGTGAACATTAGTATTTTTTGTATAAATTGTTGGTCCCCTTTGTCTTGTATTCTTGATATAAATGCTCAATAATTTGTGAACTTCACAGGAATTACCATCAATTGCTAAATAATTAGCACAGATATATATCGAACTATATAACTGCACCCGCACCTAAATAATGGACTTTGTGCGCCATAGTGGTTCTAATAAATATGTTATTGCAAAATGTATAGTATTTATCGATAGAAAAATGCAAATTGGAGGCTATGCATTTGGAGCAAAGAATTAAAATTACACATATTAATCCGCTAGTTGACCTGTGTGCATCTGATAAACATTTTTCGAAAAACTGGAATGCGTAAAATGAGTCTTTACAGTTTGCAGTGTTTTTTTACATTTTGAAAAATTTCATGGCTTATTCAACGTCTTTTCACATTTCATCATCCTTGTTTGTCTATCATTATAAATAATATAATTCTTATTCGAGTTACATTGTGAGTTATTTCATATTTTTCACCTTCTTTTCATTGTTTTACCAATATTTTGTGCATCATTTCCGTATACAAAACTTTTTCTTTCTCGTCATTTTCTTGCCTTGTGTTCTTCTACCAATAGTGAATTTGGGTGTTTCGCCTCTTCTTGGGAAACACGCAGCATTTAAATTCCATGGATGGGCGAGCGAAAGAGATGGACGATCTTTGTTCAACATAAAATTCCAGAATACCTAAAGATAACAATTGTGTAAAAGTGTGTGTAAAATGTGTTGGTTTTGGGTTTGGATAAGTGCATTGAATGTATTTCCATCGTTCGCTCTTTTCTCTGGTTCTTCTTTCCCCCTGCTTGTTGTTCATCCTCCTCTTCTTCCCATACTTTGGGATATTAAACCCCAAGTAAAAGAAGAAGACGAGGAGAACACAGGGGAAGAGAGTGCGTGCATTCGTTGGGAAAAAAAATTGTGATGAATTTATTTGATGGAACAACAACGCACTTTTCACACACTACTCACATACACATTTACCCAATGTTTTTACGTTGCACATTGTTTTATTGATGACGAAACTGACTGTAATTTATGTGAAAGCATGACATTTGTCCAAAAAATTTCCACTTTACACTGGTATTTCGAGCACAAACTCACTGAATGATAATATTTTAATCAAATCTCTTTCACTTCCATTGGAATTGTCCCTCTTTCGGATTTTTTTTTGTGTAATTTAATTTAAGAAACACATTTGAACATATAAAAACTGGAAAACCTTCTACTAAATCCCTAATAAGTCAGATCTTTTGGGTGTCTTAATAATCCTTATCCAAAATTTGTCTTTTGATTTTTTGTCTACTTTTCGTTTCGTGTCTTTTCATTATCTAACTGGCTGCTTTCTTTTAATACTTTTTATCTCTCTTTTATGTAATCTTAGGCGAATTCCGCCTTTTCTTCTAGGTTATGCGCTAAGTGGGATATCACGTCGGCATAGATTAGCGGATCCACGTTCTTGCCCAGTTGATACAGCACAAACCAGTCTCCGATGAGGCACTTCTCCGCCAGCTGCTTCACATCTTGGTGAAGGGCCAAACGGGATCGGGCGCGGAGTAAATAAAGGCGGATTTTGGGGCCCATAATAACGGCAGCTCTGTACAAGAGAGCAATTCCGGAGAGGATTGACAGAATGATGAACCAGAACCACAGGAACACGTAAATCTTCTCATTGACAATGTTCAATGGGAGAACGCAAAGGCCGTCGAACTTCTGCACGCTTCCCGAAGGACCGTATTTGTGGAAGGTACATTTAGTGACTTTGGGAAACACTCTCGACATTGGGTCGCCCCTCTCCTCGGGCTCCATCTCTGTAAAGCGGACCACGTCACTGCCGTACGTGCTGAACTCACCGTCCAAGAAAAAGTCCATAAAGTAGATCTGGCCGACCACATTGATGAAATTCAGGGCTTCGCAGATGAAGAAACGGAAAGCGTAAAAGTTGTGCTGCTTCAGATTGTTGTTGAAGTAGTCGGTCAGAATGCGAATCTTGTCCTCCTTGCTCTCGTCGGAGACGATGGGGCAGTTAAGGTCGAGCACGAGCATCTTGATGCGGCCCCCTTCCCAGGTCTTCCACAGGTAACGGGGAATGTAGAAGAGAATCGCTTGGAAGAAGAGCACAAAGCAGACCCACTGATAGTATTTGTGGTACTTGACGTCATCCTCGCCGTCTACGTGACTCGCCACACCTGGCTGGACCATGTCCTTCCCGGACACGCCCACCAGTCGGTTCGGGATGGTGAACGTCGAGTAAATCCAGCAGTAAGTGTCCATAACATTTAGGGGGATTTCGTCTACGATGCAGTCGATCGGATCTCCAATGTACTGCCTGGAGGTGACCAGGAGGGAGAAGGCGATCAGGATAACCACGGTAGCCTTGTAGTGCAGCCGGAAAATGTTGTTATCGATGCAAACCGAGTCGAGCTTCAAGAGCCCCTTCACCGAACCAAACACATCAAACATGGTGAATTATTTTATCGTATTCCTGAATTCACACTAAAATGCACGTAATCCTTTTTCTCTTCGCTTTGTGCAACCACTCTTACACACTCAACTGCTTCTTCGCTTTTCTTTTTCTCTATACTTGTGGAACTCACTGTAAATAACAACAACAAAAGATCAATTTCGATCACACAAAAGCCCACAATTAAAGCACTCACAATTTCGATTTGTTCCGTCACAAAACCATTTGTATCAATTTTTCGAAAACTTTCGGGTAAACTATACTATTAAATTAAAAAAAGAAAAAAAAACGCCACGCTTCCACGGGTAAGCGTCTTTCCTCGTTCACGTAACTATTATTATTAATAATAATGTTTTTGAAAACCCAGTACCCCTAACTGACGTACCCAGTGAAGAATGAGTTATTCAGAAAAATGAGATCTTGCATCCCCTTCTTTCAAATTTACTTCAAAGTGAAAAGTAATGTGTGTTTCTGAGCTATTTGAAGCTATTTTCGGAAGACGTCGAAGGTTTTAATTTCGATGTGGCCTTTAAATTACGCAATTTTTTAAAAGATCATAGTTTTTAAGCGTATAAAAATAATTAATTCTTCTAAACAATATTGCGAGCTTTTAGTACTACTACAAATAATTCATTTTCAGGTGTAAATGTGTCATTCGCACTATTCGCACTTATTGTAAATATGCTCCGCTCAAATTCGCTCTTTATAGAGTCGATTACAATTCACTGACTGAAGCCAATTTACAAATTCAAACCCCTCGGTACTATTTCACGAAAAATTACTATAAAATTACGTTGTAACGTAATTGTGACGTTTCTTATAGGGCAATGCAAATACTTGTTGCACGACTTGAACCGAGTGCGATCGAAGTCTAACGAGGGGTATTTTGAGTCGTTTTGAAATACAAATAGTGGCGTTGAAATATTTTTTTATCTCATTTTAATAAACCCATTTTCTTTTAATTTTTAGTTGGCACTGTGTAGATTTATACTAATAATTTTAATACGTTTATTTTTCAATATTTCTTTGTAATTTACACATTGTTGGAAATGGAAAAGAAAAACTCTTTTTCTTCTAATTTTTTAAAATTTTTTGTATAATAAATATCACTCTTTTTATAATATTTTCAAAAGTATTTTCATTAGTCATTACTATTAATATAAGTGACATTAATAATATCTGGAAGGAAAATTTACAACTGTCATTTTACAAAAATTTAATTAAAAATATGTTAAATACAAGGCTCAAAATCAAATTCCTTAATACTAACAGTTCTTATGTATTGATTACATCACCAATTATTAATAAGTATAAACCAATAACCAAATTTTGAGATAAAACTTGAATTTTTGCAAGAAGCAAAAACAATAAATTTCCTTTCCTATGAAAATAATACGTTTTTAGTATTTATTTTAAACTTTTCGTTTCCGTTTGAAATGAAAATACTATTTTTAAATGTTTTTTATCAATTGAATAATTAAATTATGACAAATAAACACTTTATAAAATAATCCTTTTGTAAATTTGAACAGTTTTTCTCAATTTTTCAATTAAACTAGTTTCGTTTCTATACTATGTATATTAATTTATTCAAACATTCTTCATTTAATAGCTCCCGAATATTTGCCACCATTAATCAATCCGAAAATGTTTGACCATTTTATTGGCAATAAAATATAAATCATGCCGGTTATTCGAACTCATGGTGAATCACATAAAAAAGTGTAAAACAGCCATCAGTTTATTCACTTCAATATCGTTTTAATCGTGGGATACCTGCCCGTTCAAATACAATATTCGTGGAACGGAATTGGTTTCATTATCACACGATATTCGAGCAATTATTTGTGTGCAATTTTTTATGGCGTCTTGTTATCTATCAATGACTTGATTTTCCGGGCCAATTGTCACCATCTACGATGAAAAATGTTGTATAACACTGTCTATTGTGGCTTATCATTTGCCTGATTTGTTTTGTAAATAATGTGGTCAATTGATAATTACTTTTGAACTCTCATTGTTTCGACCTTGGCATTTTATAAAACTATTATATCGCAAAGCCCCATTTGCTCATTTTATCACAAATCTCTCCCACTACTTGATAATTTGCATTGTCACTTTACTACTCGAATTACGTTCATTCATTCACTTGGTCGACGGAAATTACCAATATAGGAAACACGTGAACTCGCAAATTGCAATTGTTACATAAACATTTCCCATCGAAGCCAATAATTTATTTACAAATCATGTTTTATTATCATTTTATCGATATTGATTCAACGATTTGATTTTTTTCGAGGATTTTTCGGGTAGACATTGAACATAAAAATCTGTCGTGCAATGTATATAAATCGCGAAATCAATATATCAAGTTATCGATGGCACGCTTTCATATAAAAACTTCTATTATGCCACTATCTAAGTCAAGCATTGTGGTAAATTTGATTTGGAATTACTTCATTTTATTTAAGTTCAAATGTGCTTTAGATTTTACAGACAAAAAATAGTCAATTTTGGGTGTTATATGGTTTTATTTCTTAATATTTAATTCATTTAGAAATAAAGAGTAGAAGTTCCCAGATTGGATAGCACTAAATTACATTATATTAACAAAAATAAACTTTATGATAATGGTTTTGCTAATGTAGGATTTTAAATTTGTTATTATGGTTTTATTATTTTTATTTTATTATATCTTTTTTAAATTTAAATAACCTGTTTCTTTCGTTCTTTCATTTTAATACTTGAACCTCCCAAATCACACCAGGAGTTCGGCATTTTTAGGCCATAAACCTACATGTCGGTTCAGATGTAATTGATGATTTTTGCATATTTTTTTGTCGGAATAACATAGATTCCGAGTTTATCATTAAATGCAACGGCTTATCAGATGATTACCTTTTTTCAATTACTGGTATTTTTCTCCATCCTGAATAAGATCAAACATATTAGGGAAATATGGACAAAATGGCATAGGGGGTAATTTTGGCGATTTTTAGCTCGTCTCTGACTGGGTTATTATATGATGCAAATAGCTTCCGCTATCCTTCCAAATTTTGAACGAAGTTATTCCATGCGTCTAGGTGTCAGAACTCACAATAGTTATTCCAGGTAAACGAGTTATAAATTACATTCAGTTCAATTGAACATATTACAAGACATTAGCAAAATTACATATTATCCCTTTGGGATTCGTTGTTGCTCTAAAATAAGATTTTCTAGAATAAAATCTATTTATATTTAAAAAAAAATTTATGGATGAAATGGCATACCTGTCGTTTTTATCTATTATTGATATTTATTTAATTAAGCCGTACATATTGTGTTCATAGATAGCCAAAATGCTCTTATAACGAAGAGAAATGTTCACGTAAATACTCTACCGATCTTTTTTTCAAGAGGAGGAGGTTGGTGAATTTATGGCTTTGGATTTACCCTTCTTGAACTTGCGTGCCTTAACGAATATAGTGTTTGTGCAATTCCGTTTCAAAAAGTAGATTTTTCTTAACGCAAATTTGTTTTGTAATGGTTTACTTTTCTGCACGGAGTGCTGAAATAATTCAAAATTTAAATAACGCAAATTGTCACAAATATAATGAAATTACAAATTATGGTTATAACAATTGTTTATTATTATAATATTTATATATGAAATTGGCGTTGTGAGTTGTGGTTGCACAATTTGAAAAAAACTTTTATTAATAATTATCGAATAACTGATATTTTTCAGAATTACACAATATAGCGTTCGATACACATGTGAAATCTTTTAATACAGCACTCACTTACCTGTTTTAACTCGCTGCGCTGCTGGTCGAAATACATGGTAAATTCGTGCAGTAATAACCTTTATTTCACCACTTGTATCGAAATATACAATTTATTTGCGAAAATAAGCCATTAATTACATCGAATTTGACCGGTTGTCACTTTGTCCACACGATTTTACAAAACATATTATTTAAAGCTATTTAATTTTTTTCTGCTCATTTTTGGCAACAATTGGATATTAACTTTAATAAACAGATAACAAAACGTGATTACTATATAATACGGCAATGCTGTGTGCTACCCATAGAGAATTATGATCCAAAAACAAAAATCATGCCGTTTTGTACATACTTTCTCTACTTTTATTTGTTAATTCAATCCATTAGAATATTTATGTATTCATTTACATAAATATGCTAAAATTATTATAACTTCTTTATCATTTTGAAAAATAAAATAAAAGAACTGCGTTAGACCAATGAAAGTCCAAATTCTGAATCCTTAGTATTAATTTAAAAATGCATTTACGTCAAGTGTCAAAAATTTAAAAAACCATTTATAATCATTTTAAGCTAAAAAAATGGAATCAAATCAAGTTATTGATTTTTTATTTGATGTGAATTGGAATGATATATAAATTTTTGCACGTCATACGCGTGATTAAATTAAATTAAGTTATTAATTTGGGGTCAACACTTTTTCAATTGACTTGTACTTATTCTAAAAATAGAATACAATGAGCAAAACTGGTTTCCAATAATTCTCAGTTGGAAACAATTAATCAGAATTTGTAATAATTTAAAAGATTGTTTGGAAAAAAGTTTTTTTTCCATTCACGTAATTGCTTATATTTTATTCTGTTGCATTTCTTATCTACATAAAATTGGAGTTTTTGTTTATTAATTATTTTAATGGAAAAACCACCAAACTTATAAAATTACCATACCAGAGTGAAGATAAATATACACTATGTTACATATGAATAAATTCGAATTTATAGAAATTAATTCTTTCGAGAATTAGCATAAGAAAGTGCTATTTGTATTTTTTTCAAATTTTCTTAATACTTATATTTGTAGGGCAAAGTAATAATAATGACAATTATTTTGGAATAATAGTTATTTGTGCCATGAATTTGTTTTTTCAAACAAGAACACTAGGGTTAAAAAACGCGTGTTTTTCACGTCAATTAAAAAAGGACTTGAAAGGACAATTTTTTGCTTTTAGATTTAACATGATTTAAAAATTGTTTTGGGCAATGGTGTAGCACATGGCCTTAGAAACTATTATTGGAATCTAACGATCTCATTTTTTTTATTAAATATTTTGACTGTCCCACTTTTAAAATTGAATTGTCGGTTTATTTTTAATTTAAAATGAAAAATTATGTTATTCGACATTGAGCTTCAATGTCAAAATAGGCCATACAACCGTTATTACATCAATTATTTTTAAAATAAATTTTAATGTATTTTGAAAAGAATTTAAAAAATTGTTGATCGGTTGAAGATTTCATTTTAACCTCTCTCGCTAAAATCATATTTTACTCACTAGTAGTACACGAAACTATTACTTAGCAGGTTTGTTTATTGAAAATAGCATTTATTTCGCATAAAAATATATTGAAAACGCATAATATGTACATTTAATATGAATGTAACCATATTGTAATCGAATACCCATAAAAAAGAGCCCCAATTCTAACGGTAAACAATTTGTTTAATGAACGCTTTTAGTCACGTTCAAGTTTATGTCTTCTTCGGGCTGGTTTAATTGGAATCGATCACAAAATCATGCAAAATAATAACAAATTGGTTCGTTTGGGTCTAAATTCTGAAACCGAATTGGTCCGGTTATTTTGCGTGTCCGTTCGATTGAAAAAGAAAAAAACCGCTCAGATCACGTGAACAAAGATGGTCTACAATTGGACTTCATTTAATCCAATTAAGTCAATTGAAACTCGTACAATCTTTGGTCATTCCTCTTATCTTCGAGTCTTTTACGACACTCTTAAACTACAAGTATTATGTCTAAATAATTTGGGTCACGGATTTTTGAATCGATTGCATTCTTGATCCAAAAAGCGCGGGAATTTATTACGTGGAGTCGAACAATCGATCTTTCTAAGGTATTTCAACATTTAATGACCCACTATTTTTATTGACATCTTCTGATAACAGTCCTTATCAATCAAGTTACTTGCAGTGTAAAAAAACACTTGCATTCTGTTACATTTTTATTGTAGCTATAACTTTGATAGACAGACTTTCAATTGACGCCAGTCCCCTCTGATTATCAATTTATAATCTGTCTCCAAGCGGTTCTTTCAAGTTTAAGTCGGCAATAAAAATCATTGATTATAGACAAGGTTGCTGCAATATTTGTTTTTTGATAGAGTTAGTACTTTTATGTAAAGTTTAAATGTTTTAATATTTTAAATAATATAAATCTAGTATCTGTAAACTTAAATATAATTTATTATTATTTGTCTCGAAAATTTGTTTAATTAATAGGAATTGTCGAAAGGATATTAATTTTTATTATTTTCTCCTAAAATCGAGTTATTTAAATTAAGCACTTTGTGAAATGATTAGTACTAATCTGCAAATAATAATTCAAAATATTTTGTTCTTTCGTTTGTAAATGAAGAAGGTCCTACCATCAAGAGATTTGACTATTACACTGAGATGGGCACTCGACGTTGCTATGTCCAGCCGTATCGAAACTTTAGAAATGTGGACACATTGAAGACTTCTGTGAATATCATTATTAAACACTCGGGCCTTCATTAAGGCACTCGCTACGCTCGTGGCTTAAAACAACCCTTGTGTTAAATAATGCTAATCGACCGTGTTTTATACAAAATTGTATGCATTTTTAAAATAAATTTACACAATAAATTTCCAATAGGAGGATTTTCAAATAAAATTAAAAAAGAAATCGTTAAACTGGCTAATTTCAGGTAAGCCCTTCAAAACTGACGACCATATAAATTTAATGGATTTCTTTTACGGAGGTCACACTTACTTTAATAATAAAGAAAAACCACACGTGCTTTAAAGAATTCTTTAAAACACGTGTGCTATAATAACGACTTTGGCAGAGTAAATTTGAGTGTCATAATATCTATATAAGGCAACAAAAACGCATAAATAGAATTAAGAATCGAAAACTAGGATACTTCGGGCATATAATTCGGAACAAAAAATACAACCTTTTTCATACAATCATTCAAGGAAAAATTGAAGGCGGTCGCAACCAGAGAAGAGAAAGGAGATCTCGGATGAAGAACCTTAGGCAATGGTAAGGGCAGAGCAGCGAAATTATCCCGAATAATTGAAGATAAGGAAAGGAAAGACTATTTAATTGCCAACGTACTACGAGTATAGGGCACAGGAAGAAGAAGAAATTTGAAATTCCAAACAAGAAAATAGTGTCCGAAATATAATGTTACGGAAATTATCTAACATTCCAAAAAAGTGACAAAGTGCGTATTACTATAATATAATATTTGAATAATAGCTATAATCAGAATCACCAAGCTACTAATAACAATCCAACATTATACAATTTAAGATAAAAGCTTTTATGCATTTTTGTAGCTTAAAATTGATATTATGACATTCATATTTGCTCTGTCAAAGTCGTTATTAAATCAAAAGTGCTTTAAAGAATTCTTTAAAGCACATGGGCTTTTTCTTAATCAAAAAAATGTGACATCCGTAAAAGAAATCAATTGAATTTATATGGTCGTCAGTTTTAAAGG
>JXOV01022873.1:0-20270 GCA_001014945.1 Clogmia albipunctata
CCGGACCATTTCAATGGAGCCAAGCCATTACGGTTCAGAAATTACAATTAAATTCCTGGAAAAGGTAAATAATAATAAATTAGAAAAGGAGGATCACTTTCAACAAAGGAAGGGATCGTGGGAAGGAAGGGAGGATCGAAAACGAAATGAGGGTTTTTCTAATTCACCTTAACCAACCTGTTGATACGAGACGAATCGAAGAGCGGTCGTTGAAGTTGAACAAAAACAACTATCACCTGTGAATTGGAATTTGCTTCATTGAATAAATCGACTTACTTCCACCACCACTACCACCAACCAACCTAAGGTAAAGGTACGCTGTTTTGTTGGTTGTGTATTTAATGAATCCATAATAAAAATTCCACAAATAAATTTAATATTCCATACACAGCTCGTGTTCATTTCGGTTTTATTCAAATAAAATACTTGGGTTTTGATTTTGGACGATTCGTTTTTAAGTCATTACTAAATGTTTTGTATTGTGTGTGATTTCTGTTGGTTGAAGAGGGAGCCACCTTGTCAATAAATAACTATAAGGTAGTTCTAAGAAAGAAGCGGCATCGGCAGTTTGCAGTAGACATCACGCAACGGGCGGTTTTTCGCGGTTCGGTGGCAAAGAACTATTTCTTTGTTGAAATTCGGATTCGTCTACTAGGGGAAATTGGGCAATAATTTAATGAAATTTAGGGGGGTTGCCTGAGAGAATCTTCAACAGAAACCTTAAGTACAATAGTCAATTTGATAATTATATATTATACGTTTTCCATAATTATTCTAGAACATGAAATTATTAAACCGAAAAATACACATTTATTCAATTTACCTCTCATTGTTTTATCTCTAATTCAAGATCATTTTGAATAATATTAATCCTAGATTTTTCATTATTACATACGTGTATAAATTTACAATAAGAATAGGGAAATAAATTAATATCTCAACACTTGGATTTTGGCCCTTATTATATCAACAAAAAAGAACAAATGGAATTTTAATGAATAGCATACCATTTCAGTTTTTTTATTCTATTTCCGGGATTGAAATGTTTCGTTCTAGTTAAAATATAATTTATTTAAAATCATTCTTATAGTTCACTTTGGAATTAAAATATCATATAAAAACCCAATGAATTGATAAAAGACCTAGCATTACTATTGATTTAAAATGGCTTTATGCATTATTGTTGCATAATTGTTATTAAGGCACTGAAATGAGTTCCGTCAAAGTTAATTTAATAACATTAAATAAGTACTTTATAGAATTCTTTAAAGCACAAGTACTTTTTCATTATTCCTAAAGTGTGACCTCCGTCAATAAAAACCATTAAATTTATATGGTTGTTAGTTTTTTTTGTGCATGGATTAATTATTAGTGGATGATTTAACAGATGAATATTTAAATATATTATTATTAAATGAAACGCCAATATCGGACCTCTTTATGAATTACGTATATTTTCGACTACGTACAAAAGAGGGATATAAGAGAGGTATACAAGACATAATAATTTTCTAATCTCACCGAAAGGGTGTTTAAATTTTGTATAAAACACGGTCGATAAGCATTATTAAACACACGAGCCTTTTCTAAGCCACTCGCTACGCTGGTGACTTTAAAATACTATAGTGTTTGATAAAGCTTTATCTTATCGATTTAGTTGTATAAATAGCTATTAAATCCTTCGTTGGGCTCAATAAATATTCGTGTTATTTATATTTGTGCTTCATTATTTGATGCTTGATATTCCAGGATTCATTTTCAAAGAAATATATCGGAAATGGATCAAAACAAGTAATAGAAGCCCCAGTTCTTACCCTTTGTTTTGATTTGAGAGATAGTACACATCTAGTATATAAGAGAATACGACACTAAATTGACTATAGGAATGCAACTTCTTCACCACCCCCATACAAATATAACATAGTATTAGATATGGATTAAAAACTGAAACAAATTGTTCGACAATATTTGGATTGATTTACCAATCGTTTGTTTCATTTGAAAATAAGCTCTTTAGCATCTCATTTTTCACTCTTTTATAGGTAATTTGATTATAAAATTTCAGTTTTATCTTTAAAATAACATTCAAATCATACAGTTTGGACTGGATCATTAAGATGGATCCTCTTTGAATGAGTGACAGCTATCACATTTCTAGGGGATCATCCTTAAATTTTATCCAAATAATGTAATAGTATTAATTTTATATTAAAACGGTTCTATTTTAAATAACTAGCTTGATTTGATGGCGTACCTCTATTATTCAAAATTTTGTATTTTATAATAACGATATCAACATTTTCATATTAAAACAAACCGACTAATTTAATAAACATCTTAATCTTAAAACTTTAGATATATAAATCTTTATTTATTGTGAATTTACTAGCCTTGAACCATAGAAAATGATATAGAATTAAGACACTCATTGTGTCTAATGCTAATCCTAAGTCTAAACAAGGGAATTATTCAAATTTTGCTAAACTGAGATAAGTAATGGATATCATTTGCATAGAANTTAAAATTGAGATAAGTAATGGATATCATTTGCATAGAAATAACATTAATCGATATTCCCAAATTAGTGTTTGCTGAAAAAGCATATGTGGGAATATTTAGGAGAATATTCCAAGTAAAAGGAAGGTATTTGATTTCCACAAAAAATACACCCTTCTATCGGTTGGGAATCCCATTACAAGTTTCAGGTTCCCAATTAAAAGTAAATAAATATTATTTAATGTCTATTTATAGACTTGTACAATTTTTTATTCCAATTAAATAAATTGCTATTAAGTCTTGTATAAAATAGGTAAAAAAATTACACGTGTTTCGTAAGCTGTTTTTCTTACAACGATAGTTGATTTAAATGTGAAATCAATGTTTATTACAGTTTATTACACTAAAGGTGTCGAAAGGTAGGTCTAAACAGTCGTTAAACTAATAGTAAATTCAGTTCAGACTTGAGTCTTCAGATGGCTGGAAATCGTGTACTAGTTGTGTGCTGCTGTTCCCCTCACTTCTTCCCAGGCACCTTTGTTCTGCTGACTGTTCTTTATTATTTTAATGATGATACTAATGCGACCGAGATATGGAAGAAGCCAGGTAACCTTGAGAATACCCGCGTGTATTTTTTAATAGACTTAGATCTTTAGTGGCTGGGGTTCTCCCTGTATATATGATCATCAGGCTATTAAGTCACGTTCTCCATATTTCCTAGTTGCGCGCAGATTTTTTTTGATGTTGTTTGTTGTTTTTTCGTCGTCGTCTATTTTCATCATCTGTCCAGTCCCCACAGTCAAGTCAGCCACCTTGATGCAGATAAGCAGGAGGAGGGAGTAGGAAACATGTTTAAAACATCATCGATCAATTGATCGATCAGTGGCTTCCAACCTGATACCGATCTCTCACAGAGATTTGTGAGTCTTTTCGGCAACCACCAGACACGAGAGATACAAAACCTCCATTATGTTTTGATGAGGCGAAGATGATATCATCCTTAAACAATTTTCGCACAAGCAATTATTCCCCATATTAATATGATTGTATTCGGTAAATAATTGCCTTTTTGAAAAACGTGTATTTATAAAATATGGAGGAAAAAATCGCCATTGCCGTTGTTAATAAGGCGTCGTCTTCTATTTACCATAATTAATCGATCTTTAAATATTGATGATTGTAATTAGTGATCGCGAGGGAATTGTGCGAAAATGTGTCACGTTTTATGCAAATTACAAAACCAATTTCCATTGATTTGCTGTTGTCTGTGCCAGTATTTTTTCTGTAATAGTTTTACACCCACCTGAATGAAGAAAAAAAATTGGTCGAATGGCAAGCATCTTCTCTTAATCATCCGGTTCCAAGCCAAGCACCATCATCAAGACCCATGTGAAAGTGTCTTGAGTTTCGTTTTGTGTGTCTCTTGTTGATGAATGAAAAATAAACGGATCTTTGCCGAAAGTGCAACCTCTAAATGGTGTATATGTTTATTATTATTAAGTGTTGCTGGTTGTATTGACATTGGGAAGCGTTGGCGGCCAGCCGAGCACCTGAAAATCAGAGCCATAAACGTGGCATTGTGTTTAGTTTAATTGCAAACATTACAGTCCACAATTAGCTGATAGTTACGAGCGTAATTAGGAGCAATTCAGGAATCGTTCGGATAACCTAAGAACGGTGCTTTGCCGCTCTGCTATTGCTGGACAAGATTCTTGCGCCCTTTGATCTATAACTGTGGATGCTGTTGCTGTCCATTGATCATTAACTCTCGCATCATCAAGTGCTCTGTGCGACAACAATCAGCGATATTATTAACCGAGAAAATCACTATGAAAAACGTAAATCTGATCCGCGACTAATTTTTCAGGTGAACAACAAAAAATAGTGGAATACCTTGACTCTCTCTGGCTTGGTGTTGGTTGGATCATTCAGATGATCGTAAATCGGCTCGATCACAAATAGATCAGCACGAATTAACGCGATTAAATTATGGAAATTCACGGAAATCAGTATGGACTTTAGCCAAATTGGTTGTTTTTTATTCGCATCTTAACAGGAATTTTCGATGACAAATTCTTCAATCCAGCAAAATTTAAAAACAGGTTACGAACACACCTACAATAATAAATGGTGTAGATGAAGTGGGGAAAACAATGCCGTTAAGGGGGTTGTCTATAGTAATATATTCTCTGAGTTTTGTAAAATTTAATTAAAACAACTCGGCTCGTTTTTCTTTTTAAACTTTTATTTTATTAATAAATAAATAAATTTAAAAAATTATAAAGTTTCGAAATTATTTCAAATTTCCGATAAATTAAAAAAATATTATTTCTTAAATATTTATCTTTTATTGTAATAATTGTAGCATTTTATATGTGCCTACGGCCCTATTCATTGTATTTATATATTCCGATAGTTTTAATAGAGCGGCTTCTACTGTATATAAATTTTTGTTAATAATAAAAATGTAGAAAAAACAATTGTGTTAAACCGCCTAGACGGGTGCCCTAGTCATTACCCGGGCCCCATACAAATATAATAAATGCGGGCACCCATCTTGGTGGTTTAGAACAATTGTCTTTTACCAATAAAGTTATGTAAATATGCGAATATAGTGGTGAGAGAACGTCAGACACCTCGTGTCATGTACTTTTTTTAATTGTAAAATACATTTAATATAAATAATTATGTGTAATAACATTTTAGATGACTGATTAAGTCAAGGCCTGTTGGATTTACCATATATATGCTTATAAATGTGGGTGGCTCATTCAAAATTATGTATATAAATGTGATCTACATATTACAATATGTTCATCGACTTTGGGAAAAATTCTGACATTAACATATTTTAGACAAAAATGCTAGTTAAAACTAAATCCTCATCAAAAACATCGGAGAACAATGAATGAAGTGAGTTCTTGAGGCACGAAAGCAAAAACTACAGAATTCTTGATGACTTGTAATTTATTTTTATTTTATAAAGGTCAAGGTTGTAAATAAATATCTATATATGTTCATATAATCAAACCCTAACTTTACTAACTGCCCATCTATATGACATAAAACCACCTTGAACTGTGTTTGACTTTTACTGCATTCGTGAGCGGTAGACGAAGGGCGGGTCGTTTGCACATATATCCAGTCTAATACTGTTCATAAAACAATAGGTAGGGATAACACTTACGCGGGAAGAGACGATGCGTCATCGGGAATGTTCTACCTTTTTATAATTTACCAAGAAAATTTTCTATAATTGAATACTTACACAAATAAATTTTTACAATAAATATTGATTTAAGAAATACAGAATATTATAGTAATACTATGTAAAACAATAGTAAATTATAAATATTTTTAATTCCAATATTTCTATTGTACAATAAAAATTCGAAGGCATCCCCCCTTAAAGCGAGTCTGTGTGGCACAGGTACTTGCCGATCGAGCCGAAGTGAATTCCTCGGTGGTTAGTTGTTGTTTTGCTACTCAAAGTGTTCGGTTGTAGATTTAGTGTGAGCCATTTCGTTAAATTTTTTTTTAACGAACGCGACTTTTAACAGAACGCATTATCAGCAAGTGTTGCGCGAGTTTAAAATTGACTTCCGTTCTTAATTTAACAATAATTAAAAATATCCCCAAATAATGTTTTGAACAATATTTGCTGTGATATAATAATAAAAGAGTAAAACAATTTCAAAAGTGGAGTAGCAAAAGGTGAGCGATTGGCGAATAGAGTTTCGGTGCATTTGCAATTGGAATATATGGATACAAGCAGCAGAGCAGCCATTAAGTCGATGAATCACGTCTTGTGGAAAGACTGCCTTGCCTAAAAATAAATAAACCAAAACCTCGCAATTGCGCGAATATATAAGTTGTCAAGTGCTGTTTACGTACCGTAATATCGCTTTTGTGATACATACAAACACGTTGCTAAAGAGACCAAGTGGTGGAACGTTTAAGTTTTCAGTTTAGAGAAAATAACGAGTAAAATAAAATAATATTCAAAGTGGGAAAGCAGTTTTTCCTACTAAATATAGTAGGCTTAGAAAATTGTGTCACAAAGAATTGTGGTTTTGTTATTTTCTCTCTTATAATAATTTAATGGTGCATTTCGAGAATTCGTCAATAAAATCGGAAAATAATTGTGTGTTGATTACAGAGAGCTCTTCACCGTTGAATTGCGATCCATTAAATTTAGCGATAATTTGTGATTACAACAAAGTATAAAAAAAAATTGTGGATAAAAAGCAAATAGAAGAAATATCGAAAAGTGTGTGTGTTTGTGAATAAATTAATGTCGAAGATTTCTTCAATCACAGTAGCGCAGTGCTTATTTTCGTATGTGGGTACTAGTGTGTAAAGTTTTGCTCAAAGCTTTTGCCAATTTCAAGAACTCGTTGTGTACGCGAAAGTTGTCGTCGTCCCGCGAGGTGGTATTTAGTCTTGAAAATTATTGAACAGAAGAAGAGAATAAAGCAACAACTGGTGGATTACAACAGCAGGGAGAATAACAATAAGAAAAGAAGCAAGGAAAAGAAGCGCACCACCATTCAATGGAGAACAAATGAGATTAAGTTCTTGGGCTTGCCGGATTATTTGTACCAGATAGAGCAGTGTAAGTTCTTTTCTTTGGCCTTTTTATAAAATAATCGCGAATTAAATGTACTTAAATCTAAATGGATTAGTGGTCAAATTAATATGGAGTTTATCAGCGATCGCACCAACACGATCAAGTTGATCAAGATCGCCCATTTTGCCGACGACCTTAGAGCTCTTGTTTTGTTTTTTTCTTCTGTTCACTCGCTTTACTTGTACGTAAATCCAGCTCGTGGACCCTGTTTTTTATTGTATTTCTATATTCACCTGTAAAGCCAAGTTTGTCGTAGATTACACCGAGTGATCAATTTCGATCGTTGGCTTTGCTCGCTTTCCGCCTCTTCACGATCGGCGCTCAATTGTGAACACCTTTCCGGTTTTCTCTTATAAATGATTGAATCACACTAAAAATTCAATCTACATTACCTTGTAAGGAATTTCTCTCTATATTATATATCTCTCTCTCCTCTTAATGTAAAGGTGGAAGTTGTCGTCATCGCGGGGCGCAAGTACGGACAAATGTTCTATTCATTCATAAAAATGCGCGCGACCCGCCATTTAAGGCCTATAAGCTGGCAGCGATCTACAAATATGGCGCTTCTTGTGTTGAGATAAGATAATGACCTCCTAATTTTTATTAGCATACTTCTACTAAGTACAGAGTGGAATGAAGTCATGGCTCGGGTATGTCGTTGCCTCGATAAAAGTAATTAATTCAATTTGATAAAATAGAAATGGTTCATTGATGTCAACTGATCAAACAAAATATAGTATTGCTACGTTTAATTTGGTGACTGATCGTCATTAAGCGTGGGATTCGAACTGTCTTATCAGTTGGGTTTCGTATTTACCGAAAAGTCTATTTTAATACTTATCTAATAACCAAATATTTTCTATTTAATAGTAAATCCTATTAGCCGATAACGACTTTTGTAAAACTGTTTTCCATTTACATTGAATTTTAAAATCGAAACTTTGCGCTTTGATCGCGATCGATCGCTTCAATGCAAATTCAACAGAAATACTTCAAATTCGATTGCCTATTAATCTGCAAAGATGAAAACTCACTGTCAAAATTAATGAACACTTTTTCACTTTTGTAAGCCTCATGTTCAATTTACACGAGCGTATCTCTTTCACACACTTCTCATCTGTGTTAATAATCTGCTAAAATTATCATTTGTAATATAAGAAGTGAAAATCATCTCTTTTAGATTTTATTCACGAATTATACCAGACAATTTGAAAATCATTTCAGGTGAATAATTTAGACGTTTAAGAAATTACTTAATCATTAATGATTTAATATAAAAATCTGGTTAAAAGCATTTTGTTATTTAAAAAGCTGTTCACTTTCTTTAAATCTACATATATTGTATATATATATATATATATATATTGTATATGGTGCTTTTATTAAGCAATTTACATTATGATATTATAGACTTTACGTGTTTAACAATGGAATTTATTCAGAGGATTGTAATATTTTTCAGTTTTATAGCTCTCATGGTCAGTGACATTATGGTACTTCTTGAAAGTAATAAAAATCGAATTAGTAGATTTAATGTGCCTCTGATACCGTTTATGGGTGATTTATTGAAATTTAAATTATTATTAATTGTTGATTATAGCTTCTCAAATCTAAGCTGGGAAGATGTCTATCAATGAAGTATAAAACATTAATATCTAATAAATCAACTTCAATATTTCCGATATAATTTTTTAACAGAATTATTCAACCTGGACAATAATATTCAATTTTTGCTTATTACAAAATTTTAATTTACTAAAAAACACACCTGTTAGTTGGACAGGTTTAACTTTAAATGGAATTTACTTAATATTGGTTCAATTTAATATCCTAGACTTTAACTTTGTCTCATCCACTATACGCATGAACTATTGTAATAAAATGTGGTTTTATGTTTATTATTTTCTGTTTAAAATTTTCCATAGTCTATTTTTAAATTGAAGGTCTATTTTCTAGAGCTAATTTTGAAACGATTTAAAGTCGTTACAAATTTCCCAATAATCGACCGTAAAATGGAAATGCATAAAACCTTGCCGATAAGAAGGACTAATGAAGGTGGTGCAGCGATTGCAACCTGCCATAATTAATATTTAATGTCTGTTTATTACTCACAAACAATATTATCATTTTTCAAATATCCGTTCTATTTTAATTGCCCCAGTAATGATAAGTCTATTGTTATTTAACAGCATATTTTATGCATTTTGAGTATTTATATAACTATGATTTTTTCCGATAAGTGTAATCAGATATGCTCGAGTTTCGCCTTTGTTGTAAGTTATAGTAATATGTAACACGACAAAGGTGGAATTGTTATGGAGACTTGGTTTGGTAGTCTGCCAGGTTATCGGTCAACGTTCCCTTGAAGTACACACTTAAATTTAATGAGGTATTAAAGAAGAGCTTTTAAAAAAGTCGTTTGCATTTTTCGAGTTTTAGAACACCACACTTTTGTCAAATGCCATTCAGGTTAAAGACTCTGTGTATATGTAATTTAGAATAGAAATGCGACCTCATAAACCATTTTTAACTTCCTGAAGTGCTACGCCACCATATCTGGATTTGCAAGTCAGTTATTCAAATGCGTGAAATGTGTGCATACATTAAAAATTAATTGTTGTCGAAATTTTGTGTTGAACGTAAAGCAGAAAAAAAAGTATAGAGAGAGAGTCATCGACAAAATCGAGTTAATTTTTGGAAATCCATTCCCAGTGTCTGATGGATGCCGTTCAATGACAATTGTTCGTAGCCACGTCCATTGGCTACCTACATAGTCTCTCTCTGTGCTATAACCTAGATTGGCGTTTACCAGCGATTAAACACTTGATTTTGTATGACCGAGAGCGTGTACAGTGCTGAACCCGCGCGCAAATTTAGGTCTATGTATGAGTTTATTGATTGGCTAAAGACTGTTTTGAAAATTAATGATGGACTAGTTGGGATTCTAGTTTTAAATTCATCATATTAAACTCTTAATATCTTATAAATAATAGTAGAATAAGTTTTATCAACTCAAAGCGAAGAAAGTACTAATTGAATAGGAGACGTTGTTCTCTAAATGTACGAGTAGATAAACAGATTTCTTGTGATCAAAGCTGGTATTCGGTTGTACTTATCTATAACAAAGAGATTTCTTAAGACCTATGAATGAAAATTCAGCTTCAAAATCTGCAATTAAAAATTGATTAAGAATTTGATTAAAGGCCCCTAAACTGTAAATTCATGGTTTTCTAAACAGTCTATATAGTACAATAGAATCGTATTTGGATCAATATACTATGGTGAAGCAGAAATTAATTCCACCAGCTGGCCAATTCCCGTATTCTCGTCAGTTTTCACCCAGAACGCGATGATGATACGATATATTCTCTCGCTCGCGTAATTAGAACATTACAGAATCAGTGAACAGTAGTTATTGGTCAAAATCTGATTTGTATGCAGTGTGTGCAATTATCATGCAAATATGGAATAGATAGGCCAAATAACTGTAACCCACCGCCGTCTGGTGATTAGTAAAAATTTCACCGACCAAACAAATTTGCGTGTTTGAGCGGGTCGCGTTTTTGTCCCCACACACATTAAATTGGAAAATTGTGATTGAAATCACTGTAATGTGATGAATAGAGAGAGACTTGAAATTGATTCCGATTTGGCNGATGAATAGAGAGAGAGACTTGAAATTGATTCCGATTTGGCATGGCTGGTTGAGACTAATTTGAGATAGAAATAACGATTACGAAATAACCACTTTTGACAATGTCTCAGTCCCACGTTTAAGCAAATTAATTCGCGCTCGTTCAACGCGCGCGTTTAGAGCTTTTGATAACCCGCAATTTACATAACAAAATAAACCATCCACTTCGGAACTAATTATTAATTTAGGTGATTCAATAAATAATTGGGTTTCCGGACCTTCTCTCACTCACCTGCTCCACTCCATTCGCAGCCAGCATTTAAATGCTGTTCACAAGATGTTGTTTCAGTTTTCAATTGCCTTTATTTGTATTTCTTTTATTATACACCATATAATGCGAAACAATCAAAGAGATTTTTCAATTAAAATGCTTAATTGCTGGATTTATTATAATTCGGAATAATATTTGGTTAAATTCTCTGCCATTTTATCGATTATATAACAGTTGTCGAAAATAGCTCTCGGCAGTTTTATATTCAAATTCACTATTTGTTTTTTAAATATGTTATGATGAAATTTTGATTTATTGATGAAATGCAAAAAAACTTTCTATTCAATAGATGTTTTTACTTTTCATAAAGCTGATTCTTTTCATTTTTTTTATTCTGAATCAAAATATAAATAGACTCCAAATTTCACCTCTTCGGTCATTTCAAAATTATGCTTATAATCAATAAATTAAATCAACAAGGAATTGAATAACTTGATTTCAAAAGAATTTGATGATAAACTCCAAAGAAATTTTTAGAATACAAACAACCATTCTTCAATGAAATATTTTTTATATGAAGATGTTTTACTAACGTTCTCTCGCTAGAGGTAGTATCTTTTCTTAATGCGCATTCACACTATTTACTACTACTTGATAATATTTGTACAATTTTTATTTACAAATTCCAATGTCTCATTATTAAATAACGTGTGATTTAGTAATGCTTAAATTCTGAAAAGTACGAAATCACTTGAAGAATCTTGAAATATGGGATTGGTTTTCACACCTTGATGTTTTACGTGAGCTTGTTTGTCAATATTGTTAGATGTGATTTGCAAATACCATTTTCTAACTTTGAATAACCTTGGTATTAAATATTAATATTTAATAAGTTCTAGTTGAAATGGCTTTTGATAACCTTAAGTGTAATCTTATTTTGTTTAATGAAAGCAAACGCTCTTCAGATTATTCAAAGTAATGTATGTAAATAGCATTAAGTTAGGGTTAGAAATAGTGTTATGCATGGATATGTTTTCTTAAATCTGGACTGTTATCTAATTCTTCTTAAGAGCTTCCTCGAGGCGGTTATTCGCCCACTAACCAAAAACCAATGGGATAAATAGCAGTCGAGTCCTTGTACATGAGTTACAATTTGTTTTAGTTTGACACTGAATTTCCTTTCCGTAACTATTGGAATTAAAAAAAATCATTTGATCCAATCAGCATATTTTTTTTATTTCGCCCTTTTAGATTTTCAATTGTACAAACTAAGTTTTTTATATCCTATGACCTCAGATTACTTCGTTGTTATTAATGAAAAAGTAATCCTAGAATACCTACATATAAATAATAGCGTAAACTGATGGGAGAGATGCCATGCTCCTTAAAATAATAGCAAACATAGTAAAACTCTAACCAATTCCTTAATAACATTTCAAATAGCACATTAATCCAACAATTATTATGCTATCTCTTGAAATTTTTAACATAAAAATGTTCCAAAAATATCTGTTTTTAAATATTACGATTAAGGTCATTAAATCTGCCTGGTTTGGGGATGCCTGTGATTCGATCGCGGGTTTATATGTTCAAGGCAAGACCGGAGACGCCAGAGTGGTGTAAAGGCTGCAGGGGTTCATGAATTGTGCTCTACGTTTTTGTCATTTTGTTCGGGACTTTCTGATGTGAGAATGCGAATTATGTGTTTTTGCCGTTACCTTTAAGAAAACACATTAGGGAGGTTAGGGACCCAATAAATGCCTTCTGCATTGCTACCCTCAAACATTAATGGAAATAAATAAATATTACTTTTGTCGAACAATTATCGACAAGACCTTGAGGTCCTGTTAAGAGCTTTCAATTACATAAAAAATATATGAGTACATTTATCTTTTCCCCATCCTGAAGTATATCGTATCTCCTCAAGGTGTCCCTCCAATGTTTACAATATATTTCTTATTCAGAAGAGGCTCCTTTTTCTCGCTTTCCTTATTCAGAATGTATACGTAATTCCCATGGAAGAAAGTTTCTTAAGTCTTTTATCTAAATACAATTCACTTATTTAAAAAATTTTATGGAGTTAAAATTAGTCTATATTTGTTTATTTAGATAAATCCTGTCTTTTTACGTTTCAAACCACTTTGAGTCGTGCAAAAATTGAACAATAATGCATTGCAAATTAGAATCACATTATTAATACACGATACAATTATTATGAATGCTTGTTTTTACACCAGTCGATAATCTGTCTAATAATTTTCATCAATTTGCATTAATTTGCGTGCTGTTGATGTATCAATTTATTTACACTCAAATTACGGTGATGATTTGTGCTGGGAGATTTATCTATTTGGAGCCATGCTTGATCGTATTTGACAGGGGGGATCCGAGGTGTTTTCGGGCAGAGCACGTTGTGTTGATGATGATGTTGAGAGGAGGGCTCGTAATACAATAAACAATGCCTTTGCATCTGCGGAATTTTCTTATTTCAATAAAAAGGTGGAAAACATTGCGTAACAATTTACTATTATTCACAATTATTAGCTTTTGCATTGTGTACATTTACATTTTGTTGTATAACATTATAGCTAGCTTATGACTTTGTGGGTGGAAGATTGGGAGCTTTCTTTCTTCTCATTCGGATTCAGATTTTCTTTCTTGGTTAAATTGTTGATTGGTGTATTTTTCTTTTTTGATTACAAAGAATGGATATTCTAAAGGTGTTTGACAGAGCAGTTCCCAAGCCAAAATAGATAATGCGGAAGAGCAGTCATTATAGCCTGTGGAGTAGTTCAATTAGGTTGCCTCGTCTGGAAACCATAAATTTGCCAGCCGGTGATATGTCTTCTTTTTAAAGTGTTCTCATGAGAAATGATTATTTTCTTCTAATTAAATCAGGCTGTTTATTCTTTTTTTGGGTAAATATTGAGATTGTCTAGATAATATTTTAGTGAATATTTAAATTAATTCTAATTGAAAAGGTCGATGGAATCCTGGGATAGGGCAATGTCTTTTTAATTAGGGAATACTTGTGTGAAATTTGCAATTTTAGTTTTTTTATACTTTTTATTAATCGTAAAATTTTTTATATCTTTTAACCTATAAATCATTTGAAATTTTAAACTTAAGTGCTTTTTTGAGGATTTTGCTCTGGGTCTTGAACATTTGTATCCGCGGATGAGTCTACAAAAGTCCGAATCCATCAACATCCCCAATTCAAACTTACTGTACATAATAGAAAGAAAAGAGAATCTTATTTAATAATTAACTGAAAATTAATGGTTTCTTATGATGATTCTGAATTTACCACAGCTACTATGTGGTAAATATGTTTCGAGTTGTATAAATAATACTCCAATTTAAAGAAAGACGAATAGTTCAGGGAGAAAATATCCCCACGATATGCGTTCCTGATTGATTATTTCCGAAAAAAGCTAGTAATTCAATATAACAGTAAATATATTTAATAACAAATTCCTCCTCTAAAGTGATTAGACCTATACTGCCCTAGTGAGCGGTCCTGAATGGCAGGTCTAATAATCTCTTTTACTCCATCGTATTATATAATATCCCTTTGCTGTTAATAGATAATTTTTAACTCTTATTAATAAACTAAATGTTATTGTTCTCTTTGTAAGAGGACTAAATGTATGATGCAGTGCAGGAAATTTAACCTCCCATAAATAATTACCAATATCGCTTAAATATCAACTGATGAGTTGTATAACCTAAATTCTTATCAATTAAGGACTATTCGTGCAGGGAGAAATCCCACTCACAACCATTTTACAAGTTTTGTATGTAGCCCGAAATTAACTGAGAATTCAAACTCACTTTTCATATATAATAATTAACAACGAACCCTTCCTCTAAAGTGTCCAGAACATAACTGCCCTAGTGTGCGGTGCATGGCGGAGTTAATATATATATACTTTTATCCTATCCCATTTTTATCCTTCTTAAGATCGTTTAAATTTATTTATTTATTTTGTGTATGAATATTTAGTAAAAAGTTTAAGTGCACAAAAGATTTTTTGGATTGTTCGTAATCAAATATCAAAACCAATTAGCTATGGAATGGTATCTCTATCGAGGTTTCCAATGTTCTGAACATCACCCGTATATCGTAATTCTGGGCATTTGGCCCATATATGTTTGATGGTTTGATGAAGAGCTCCTTACTGACAGGATGGATCATTTGTAAAACCATATTTATGAATAAGGAAATTGCATCTACCATGGCCGGTCCGGAGTCGGTTTAAATTATATTGAAATACGTTATTGATAAGCACAATTTAGTTAGGAAATTGTGATAGGCAGGATGAGCTACGCCGATACGATGATGTGTTGTCGTACATAATTACTATTATCTTATTTATATATGAATAAGGGCTATAATCCCCAAGCGAGTTCTGCGCCTAACCTCTACCAATATATAAAAGTTCTTGATAATATCTTCATATTGAAGTAGATAAGTATGAAAATGCGATGTTTGTTCTATTTAAAATTAACATTTTCATGAATTTCCATCAAGATTTTTTTTTTATAAATATTCAACAAATCGTTTATTATAAACTGACAATAACAATTAATTTTACCACGCTTACCAAATAGAAACTAAAATGTTTTATTTCAATTGAGAACTTGATCTTAAGAATAGTCTATATTCCCATAGTTTTTGTTTTCTGTATCATGAGAACTAAGAGTGTACGAGTAATTGTTTTATCAGGAAATGTTTTGCATTGAGGAGGAAACCTTGGAAATTAATCTGGTATTGTTCTTTTCGAAATGGGTGCATAATCTGTTGGCCATAATGTAAATTTGGCTGAAAAGAATCACTTTCTTTTGAGTTTCTCTCTCTCATAACGTTTGATTGAACAAGGCCTCACCTTGATACACTGCTGTCTGTCTAAGGTTCAAAGTTATTGGTCAAACACGACGGACGATGGCCGGCGACTATAAAGGTGACAGTTTTATGAAAATCCACTTTCTAGTACACGTTTTACAAATTTTCGTCAAAACAAGCCCACATTGAGTGACCATAAATTATTTTACGAGTCCGTTAGAAAAGCAAAGTCTGGCCAGTGATGCGGCCTGGTGTGTAAATTATTGATAACCAATACAATAGAAGAAAAAAATCAAGATAATAAAAAAATAAAATACCTCTGCATATCGGAAATTCCTCAATTAAAAGCCGCGATGCATTAATATCTATTGAATAAAACAATAGAAAGAAAAGAAGACTTTCTTCTTCAGCCTGAAATCGGACTAAATGCATCGGATACCATTGGATTATCGAATTAAAAATCGATTGGTTTTTAGTAATGGTAATTAAAATTCACCAAGGTTGGCTTACTCTTTCTTATAGGCCCCTTGAAGAGTTGGATGGGGCTCTGATCTAGTTTCGCTTTTCTGTGTNAGCCCCTTGAAGAGTTGTGGGGCTCTGATCTAGTTTCGCTTTTCTGTGTGAAATATGGGGCTGGAATTTGTAAATTATGGATATTGGAATGCTTGTAGGATGAACGTTTTGTGCATATGCCAAGGTTTTTGCCAAAACACAAATCTCCATAAGAAAGGAGAATAATGCCGATGAGATGTGGTTTCTGTTTCGTGATAGTTTCCTGAAATTTCAATCAATTAACACGAAATTGATGCATTTGTTAAACATGAAAGGTAATTCAAGCTCTCCTCTGCCAATACCGAAACCCGTTCTTCTTCATGCTTTCGGCTGGCTTTTTTCGATTTGTTTTGGCATTTCAGTGACTTTTTAAAATTTCCATAATCTGCTGCGGTATGTCTAATTAGATATTCATGTATTACCAAAATTGTTCATTGTTTGTCTAAATTAGTGTTGGTGGGGTTTGAATTAACCAAAGAACGCCTAAGCTTAAAAAATTGAACTTTATCACAATCAATTATTTAAACGCCGTTTTCCATACCATATTTAGATAAATGGATTATTAATTAACTTCATTCAGGTGTTTTTTTAATATCAATTCGTTTACCCAATTCCATTAATTTTTTTCTACTCGGTTTTCCGGCCTTTGGTAAATATTTCGTTATTTACACAACGGTTTTTATGCTAATGTCATTTTTTATAAAATATATTATAATACGAGATTTACGTCGTCAAAGTTTACAAGTTTTTTAAGTTTTTATTTTTAGAGCTTAAAAACCACATTCCTAAAAAGGTCAATGTAAAAGTAACTAAATTTTATTACAGATCATGTTCGGATCATCAATTATAGCTTTTAATGTTTAGATTTCTTGTCATCGAAACACTCAAATCTTTGATATATCCAACATATGACTATAAGCCACTTTCTCTAATTCGGATTGTATTCCGAAATCTACATATTTGATGTGTCTATTTTCTAACATTATTGGTTTAAAGCTTATTATCTTGGTTAACATTATTTAATCTTGCATTATTGAATTTATCCCAAAGAAGGTCAAGTTCGAGAGAAGACATTACCATTTGTAATGTGTTCCGAATTTGGGTTTTAATGTACCGTAAAAGGTATTTTAAAGGCGGTCATTAATCTTTAATTTTATTTACTATGGTCAATAAAGTAACTATTTAGTAATCCACATTTAAATATGATTTCCATTTGGAAATCCTTAAAGAAACAGTTGAATTAAGAGTTAAGGCTGGAAAATGAGACATTGTCATGAGCAGAAATTGATTGGCAAACCGTAAATCCATTGACTAATAGCGGTAATAATATTAATTCGACTGTTTTATTGTAATCATCATCAACATCATGGACGGAGTGTGTAAGAGAGGCATGAACATGGCCACGAGATATTCGTATATAAAGTGAAAGTCAAATGGGGAAAAAATTTCTTCGACCATTGATTTGTAGACAGGTACACACACTCACCATGTCTCTTGGGGCATAAGAAATTTATTTCTTATTATTATTTTGCTCAAACGACCACTTGCAATAACATTTTGAGTTATGGACGACGATGTTGATGTTGAAATCAATATGTGTGTCTGATGTTTTGCTCATTTGCAACCGAATGTTTTATTTGCCATTGCTAATGTGCGGTTGAAATAATTTACATTTCTATTTCTTTCTTTCTTTATAGAGGAGGAACTGTTGCAAGCAAAGCAGCAGTGTAGTAAAAGGAAAGAATAAAGGCGAAGAATGAGACATTTTTAGTGTGGAACAGAGAATTCCACCTCCATTGACCAAAACGACTCAGCTTACAATCGACGGAATAGTAGTCTTTGAGACTTTGGTCACCAGCTCACCTCAAGCGACAACAACAGCAGCAGCCGCAACAGCAATGCATGATCCAGACTTGGACGAGTATTTGACCGAGTACAGGCTGCAGACACCAGTTGAACCCATTAGTCATTATGAAGGTTGGTAAACCAATATCATAAAAACTAGCACTCACCTTAGATTTATTTGTATTTCGCTGTGTATTTGTGTGTACGAGTGAGTAAGTAAGTAAGTCGAAAGAGGCTTGACTTGACTCTCTGCTGCTTGCCTGCCCGTCGATCCAAAGTCGATTAGTTTCCCGCTGAACGGAAATTGGTTTCACCATCCATCCATACCCAATCCAATCGAATCACAACACAGCAGTAATAGTAACAAGACCAGCACAAATTAATACAACTATTCGATCTTATTATTGCACTTATAACATGTTTTCATATACGAGATAAGAGCCACGAGCAACTTTGTGCACTCCATTTCCATTGTTTTTTTCGAAATTGTAAAGTGATCGCTCTCTCGCTTGCAATATTAACCCTTTCCTAGTCCTTGAATTGTGTTTTTGTTTTCCGTAGGAATTTGAATCTTTTTTGGGAAAACACCGCGGAAACAACTGTTTTCATTTATTCAAATTTTAATAATTGAGTGCGTTAGATAATTTTTCAGTTATTTGAGTAATTACAGCTGATTTACAAACACACTCATTTAAATGGTTCATTTAACTCCATTGAAAAGCCTGTTTTCACTTTCAGTATTTGATTTATTAGCTTTAATTTGGTGCATATTATTAATGATCGATATTTTCAAGATCATGGAAAATGTTTAGGTTTTTTAGAAGGTCTTCATATTCGTATGTTTTCGGACTCTGAGGTGAAGAGCGGTTTTTAGACATTTTTGAAAGACAATTAACCTTTTGCTATAAATCAAAATAAATTGATAACTTTGTAAAATACATTTTATTGGAATCTATTGAATATTACAAAATTCACTTAGTAACTCTAAATGATGAAATATGAGGAAATTGATAGAATTTGACACGTTAACCTTTATTTGTCTTTTATGTAAAATTAATGTTTGTTCGTTTTGCTAAAGTGTGTTTTCAGTTCGATTATATTGACGACCGGATTTCCAGACACTAACATCTTTTTCCCAAGGCCCTTTACTTTTGACGTAAAAACTGGAATTATTTAAATAATCTTTGGTAAATGTTCAGTTTATACCTGTTTTATAAATCAATATTCGGTTGATTTTTCCCTATAAATGTACAATGTTGAATTATGTAATTCCTCTCTTGGGTCTATTTTTTAAATTGGATGATATATTTAAAGTAGATAATTAATTATAAAGCAATCTTTTGAATAAATTTCAACATTCTAGATGAAAAAGAATTAGGTAGATTTTATTTTAAAAAATCTTATTCATGGAGAGTATTGCGATTCAATCACATTTATTGTAAAAACTCAAGTCAAATAAAATTTATATTTATTGGATAATTATAAATTATAAGGAAAAATTAAGAAAGTGATATCCTTTATAATAAGAAAAATGTAGTACGTTGCCTAAGCGTTAATTTGAAGAAAGCTCGAAATTTTAAAATACAGTAGAAGCCGCTTAATAAGACCACGGATAGTAAGGACAATTGTTTTATCCAAAATGCCTAGTAACCGAACAAACCGGGAGCATATAAATATATTGGAAATCAATCGCTTAATTCAGACAATCGGTTAATACATACAAATCATCACAGTCCCAAAGTGTCTATAATAAACGGCTTCTACTGTAAATATTTCACTTTTTTTTTAATTATTATACGTGTAAGATTATAAAAAGAAAGTCAAGACAAGACAAGACATTCATACAATCACCAGTCGGTCAACCCATGAGCCTAGAATCCTAAACTTAGACGGGCTGAGACGGGCCAGGAAGGGAGGTTGGTAATCGACGTCGTAAAACCAATAATCAATAATACGAGAAGAGAAGCTCCTTGTATGTTTGTGAGCTATAGCCCCC
>JXOV01022889.1:0-11467 GCA_001014945.1 Clogmia albipunctata
AAAAAAAAAAAAAAAAATAATGTGCTTTTATCACGGTTTCGACGACCGTCCGTTTAGGGATGTCGTCAACGTTCATAGGAGGGTTTATATAGTGCTTATAATAGAAACGGCGAGAAGAAAAGTCTTTTTATTTATTTAGTTTTTTGTTGTCACCAGATCGAAATTTTATTTTTATTGTTATTCCTTGTTTAAATTTGCAGAGAATCGGTTTTGCATGGTGTAGACTAAATATTCAAAGATTAACCAAATTTTTCAAATTTGATTTTTCTTGATAAAAAAAAACAATTTTAAAAGATTATATTTAAGCAATTTTAAACAACAAAACGATTGATTTATGGTTGATACTTGTAAATAGAAGAATGATAAGTATTCTATTTCTGAGATACCAAAACCACTTGTTAATTACGAACATTTATTTACAAGAGATACCAGATAACAAACACAAGGAAGATGGATTTCTAAAGGAAATTGGACAGCCGTAGAAAGTTGGTAGAAAAGGGTTGGTCATATGATACCAAATATTTAATGAAAGTTGACCATGTCATTAATCTTTGGGTTCATGATGTAGGTTTACATGATATATGGAAATTTACATTTTTGAATTCTAACCACTTTCAACATTAATTTAAGTCAACTTGCCTTTTTAATAAGATAATATTGTAGACGCTTCCTAAAGAAATGTTTTTTTCCTTTCCTAGAGACAACGTAAATCCCCTTGAAAATAACAGGTATTATGAGTAAATCGTTCTTTTCAAGATACAATGTACAGAGGTATGAGTTGTTAACCACATTTAAAATCATATAAATCTACCTTTAAATGTACATTTTACTTCATGTACATTTAAATCATCTTAATATAAAATGAACAATTTTCTTTCAATGAAATTCCAGGACAAACACTAGGAGTTAAACAATCTTTCTCTTCAACTGACCTTCGTAATCTTGAGTTCAAAAGGAATGTCTTAAATATGAAAACCATCTGTCCATTCTAAAAACATTTTGAGACATGCTGTCTTGCGATAACAATAACGAATTCAAGAAGTATACTTAAATTTCACAAATCCAATTCCAAAGTATGTGACCAAATATTATCCACCCTTTCCACTCTCTTTTTGGAAGTTTTCATTGCTCTACAATTATTAATAATACCATGTCATATGCCATTGCCAAGAACATTTAACACTTTGGGGATGCTGTAAAATGTTCACATCCGATTTGCAAAGGACACATAAACAACAAAAAACTATAGATGTGGTTTGTGACTTATGTTAATCAAATGCTTTTTCAAGGGACTAAACTCAACCCTATCCAACGCCAACTTTGCAAGTAATAAAACAAATTAACATTTGAGTTTCTTTGGTGATAAGGGGTTTTACTTTCTACTATAGCTTTGAAATGCAAATTTATTCGTTTGGTTTTCAAAACAAATGGATTCGAACAAGATTTATGGACCACTTAAGGATGTTTCTCTAAATATTATATTATTATGATATTTAAAATATTATACCAAAAACTTCCCTTATTTGTTCCAAGTGTTTTTTTTGCATATTACATGAAGTATTTAAAAATCGATTACCAAAAAATATTAACTTATTTTCTTACTGATGGTTTTTGTTCATAAAAACACTGAATTATATTTTGAAATTTGTTATGAATAGGTTCATACCAATTTTTAAAATATAATTTATAATAAACTTATAAATGCCCACGCGGGCCTTTAGGCACGCTAATTTTGTGTAATAATATATAATAGGCTAAAGCTTTTTCAAAACATTTTTCAATGGAATATGTTTAAGTAATATAACTATCTGTTTGTCATACACTTTTTGATTTTTTAAATATCTTAAAAACTGTTCGATTTATAGCCATTTAAATGGTGAATTCGGGGAAAAAAGCGAAAATTAATTATTTTCCAAAAGTCACTTTTTTCAAGAATTATTAAAAAAATATATGCCAATAAAATTTAAATTGAAAAAAATTCATAACTTTAAAATCTCTTATCGTTATTAAAAAATAATTATAAATAAGTAATATTTGTACATTTTAGAGCTTCTCAAAGTTAGCGTGCATTTAGTCATTCCCAGGTCTTACGGCCATCTAAAATCACCAACCAGACGCATTCACTAAAATATTTACACTTAACTTATTTTAATTAGGTTCAGATTAAAGAAATTACATTAATAATGTATACCAAAATTAAGGATATTATGGATATTTTAATTTATTTACATATAATTTACAAGATGCTAACTTACTTTACGATGTTTACTTTTATACATTGTATTTTCATATAAAACATGTTGCAAAAAAAACTAATTCAATTATGTTGAGTGTAAATTTTTTGGTGAAGACGTCTGGTTGGTGATTTTAGAAGGCCGTAAGACCTGGGAATTCCTAAAGACACGCTAACTTTGAGGAGCTGTTAAATCTAAAATTATTGCATTTATTATATTAAATTTTTTTTCGGAATCGTTCTTCTGAAAATTATTTTTATCTACAATAATTTTCTCTATTCAATAAAAAATTTGGACATTACAGGGTTAAGGTGAAAATAAAATTGTGCTGGGTTGCCTAATAATTTCCTTGTTGGTTTATGTTTAATTCGTCATTATCCTAACAAGTACAATGGCTGATAGCCTATTGACATTAATTTAAATGGTATTAATTTAATGTGAATAGGCCATCAAATATTTATTTTAACCCATTTTGAAACTAGGATTATTGAATTCCCTACAGATTGTCCATACATTACATATACTGGCTTCAAGTCATTTCGGCACCAAAGATAATGATCGATTTCTAAAATTTTTGTTTGATCCATTTACTAATTCTTCTGATATATTTTAGTTCATAGCCTGAATCAATCAGGGTAACAGTCCTATTCCAAATCGATAAATACAATTGTTTGTTGGGATTTTGATCATGTTTATTTAAATATAGTTTGGATTTAATATGTTGATCCCTTTGTTAGCTACGAAGCTTAATAGCCTAAAAACCTAAAAATATTATGCATGTATTAAAAGATTCAAAGCTAAATCAATAAAAAAAATTTGTGTTCCTTAAATTTACAAATATCTTAAATCCATCCATAATGCAAATATCACTAATTCATTCTAATATTAACAAATTTCGACGGAAATTGCTTCATATGTTATTCGAAAAATTTTTTTAAAAAAAATATAAACGTGGATCGAAGTTAAATTTGGATTACAATTATGGAGGTGATTAATATTTTCATAGAAGTCAGAGGAAATATAAATTTGCATATTTATTGGAGTTTGTACGAAATTTATCTCCCAGGAATTAATTATTCAGTAATTTAACGTGAGATTAACAAGTTGCCGTTCTCCAAAATATCCCCCTCTTCATTAAATAATTGAATGAAATTTTCAAAAGACAGGAATGCTTAAGCAAAGAAAAGTTGCCTCGTTTTTCGGGAGAAAGGTCCTGACATCGTCAACAAGAGCATACAATTATGTAAAATTAATGTAGTATCAAATGGTGCGTGACGAAACATATTTATTCCCTTATTAAGGAATGACTATATTTCACTTACAGATTCAGATTACGTCCTGTATTTGCTCTCACCTACATTGTATGTCAAGATAACAAGACCTGTATTTACCATGGTGTGGCATTCCCTTCCGGCCTTCATTCTATTTTTAACTTTAATTCCCTTATCAACTTCACAGCTGCTCTTGGCATTCCATTTATTCATTTTTTATAATTTATTCAATGGACACTGTTTATTTCCAAATATTAATCTTGAACTTACCCAATTTATGATAAGGAAATGAATTAAAGTATTTGTATTGAGTAATGTTCTTATCGAATTACATAACACTAATCTATTTTCAAAGAAGAAAATATAGTATAACTGTCAACATTTTAATATTTTATCCAGAAAAGTAAAACAAATTGGATAAAAAACGTACGAATGCATTATTTAAAAATATGTTTGCTCGCAATAAAATGCCTTAAATATGTTATTTGGAAAGTAAAAAGGACTCCCCCAAGATTTGATCGTAAGCTTCCGAGGAGGCAGTCTGCGTCCACTTGATCATATACGCGAATTCTTACCTTGAAATAAAATTTATTATTTATTCATACATTTGCAATAAAAAATGGTAATTGATTAAAATAAAAGTTTATTAAATTAATAAATATGTAGAATTTCCCAAATCAAACAAAATGATCGTGGTTATCAATTTTACTGAATTTGGATGGAATTTATGGTTGTGATAGAAAATCCCTCTTGGCACCATATATTTATTTTCATTCCAATGCCAATGACCTCGGCCGTTTAGGATGACAATACGTAATGAAACTGCAATAGGAAACACATTTATCAGAAATATTAATTACGAGTATATGGAGAATGATGGTCTGATTGTATTTATCTTAACAATCCAGTTTATAATAAAAATTAACACAATGTAATGAAGCTTCTGTATTAGAAGTTGGCAGTTACTGGAATAGATGTATGAATAGAGTACTTATTTTGCTTATACTAATATTTTCAGATAAGTCTTTATTTATCCTAAAACTATTAATGGATTGTCAAATACCGAATATTGATGACAACAATTTCTAATTTTTGTAATTGTCAAATTTCTAAATGATTTTATGTTTATGTAAAATTGATGTAAAGTAAAAATCTTTAGAAGAACAGAAAACTTATAAATGTTATTAAACACGTGCACACGACAAAATTCCCACCGAATATGACTAGCAAAACAATCACCTCAAATTGAAAACTCCGCTGTGGCCATCAGATGGGTAATCCAAATATGTTTATATTCCCTAATGTGTACCGAAAAACCATGAATTTCACAATAACCACATTGTTCATTGGACTGAAATTGAAGTCACTGGCATACGTATTTATGATTTATGTAATAAATTGGCAAACTGTGTGATTGCTTTATCACCTTCACTCTAAGTGCACTTTCTTTCATCATTTGAAAAATTAACGTGAGGAAATAATTTTCGTTTTATTATTTATCGAAGTAGAAGACAATGCTCAGTGTGTGTAATTCCGTAAAACCAGCAATAATAACTTGATTAACCGAGCCGCACTTATGCATCTATTGACTCGCGGAGCAGAAAACTGTGATGTTTACTTCCCCTGAGCCGAAATTTGAG
Source organism: Clogmia albipunctata (assembly GCA_001014945.1). Classification (NCBI taxonomy): domain Eukaryota; kingdom Metazoa; phylum Arthropoda; class Insecta; order Diptera; family Psychodidae; genus Clogmia; species Clogmia albipunctata. The sequence goes on from JXOV01022889.1 coordinate 5,146, forward strand.
TGGGGTATGTTGTTTGAAAATATATAAAGAAAATACATACACAGCCGTACCATCGCATTAATAATAATAAAATCCCAACAATTCATCAAAGAATGTGGTACGTAAGAGAGTCAAAGTTTTTGTATGTTACCTCTACTCATTCTTTCGTAGTATTTTTGCCTCAACACAACACATATACAAGAGCGAAATTGGAGAAATGGTCTCGCTAAAGAAAGAGGGTAGGAGGAGGTGGATGAACGGTTGGATGAAGTGGAAACCAGAGAAAGAGTGAAAGCTTAGAAAAAACTACAAACAAATACCCCGACCCACACACACTTAGACAGATAATTTCCCCATTTTTGCCATGAATAATTATTATTTTTTCGCGATTGTTTTGTTGGAGGAACAATTAAACTTCAACCTCTTCTTCACAAATAGCAAATAAAAAAAATTATATACGATTATTATGATACCTCCTTACTTAGAAATTTAGACAAGCAAGTTCTATTTTACAAATACGACAAACAATTCATTGCTACAATTTTAAATTGATATTGTATAAATAGTTTTCAATTCATAATTTAAATATAAATAAAAATTAATTAAATTGAATACAATGAAAATTATCGAAACCTAAAAAACTAAGGCCTTCATCATAGCCGTTGGTAGAATCTATCAGCAAACAAATATTGGGTACAATAGTCAAGGGATTTATTGGCTTTATTGCAAAATTAGTCTGAATTTTCAATGTACTGTGTCTATAGTTTCCAAGAGAGACCTTCAAACACTTTTTAATAGAATTATATTAAATGTTATCAAACTCTATAATAATTATTTTTTGTATTTTAAATATTAAATTAAACATGCATAAGACTTATTATCACTTATGCGATTGAAACTCGTTCTGTCAACAGTAAGACTTTACAAATGATGGAAACAACAAAGATGAAGTTCCTCAGAACAATAACAGAAAGGACATTACGAGATCNTCTATAATAATTATTTTTTGTATTTTAAATATTAAATTAAACATGCATAAGACTTATTATCACTTATGCGATTGAAACTCGTTCTGTCAACAGTAAGACTTTACAAATGATGGAAACAACAAAGATGAAGTTCCTCAGAACAATAACAGAAAGGACATTACGAGATCAAATACTTAGAGATCTAGAAGGAGATTTTGGAACCGATACGTCGATAGAATCAACCTGAGACAAATGACTAAATCAGCAAGAGATAGCACTTTGAATAGAAAAAGACGGCCGCGAGGAAGACCACGAAAACGATGGTGGAAATGCTGGTAATCATACTCCAGTGACGGGAAAGGGATATAACAGGTCTTATAGACCTATAATAAGCAAAAGAAGAAAAAATTAAATTGGTTATAAGTAATATACTAACATTAGTAAGAAAATTAAACATGTAAATTTAATTAAATTCATGAAAATAAATTAAAATTTAAATAAATAATTAAAAAATATGACCAAAATTTATTCAAATAGTCTTTTAATTAATAATAAATATTTTAAGAATATTTTGATTTTGATTATGAGGTTTTGTGAAATTATTTCAAAAATAATGATCTAAAAGTCTATTACACATAATATGACTCTAAGGCTTCAAAAGAATAAAATGTTTGTAGAACAGTACGAAATGGAATCATCTCAGAAGATTTAGGTATAGGTGTTATTGTGTAATCAAAGAAAAAGAAATCCGCTTTAGGTGTCCGAGAAGTAAATAAAGCGAATTTCACAAAATCAAAAATGGTTTTGTGGAGCCCTCAGAAGCATTATCATAATTTCCTTTTTGGCGATGCTTCTAAACACCGCGGAGAGGACAACGTTGTACTTTTGGTGCAGAGTTCGACGGGAAACTCGAGTTCACATCCCTCCCCTGCTCAACGTCGTCCTGTCGGATGGGCGAATGAAAAAAGTCGGTGCACAGTGTGAATCCTAGTGAAATTCGACCGACTTTAAAAATAGGGAAAAAGGAAAACCAGAAAAAAACACAGAAGAAAAGTTCGTGTGACTATTTACTAGCCGGGGAGAGCTATTTACTGCAGTCAGCCAACTTAAAAAGTGCGATAACGAAATTAAATGGAATTTGCAGCGGCGGGAACAGCAGGCGAAAAAATGATGGTGAGCGGAACAAAGAAGCGATCTGGTCGAGTGGTCAGTATTCGCCGAGATTCAGAATGGAACGAACCGATGGACGGTGGATTGTGGACAGATTCGATTCCGATTTGCAATGGTCAGCTTCTCTTGGACGCGTAGTATGACAAATAACGGATTTATTTTATTGTAACTTAAAACAAACCCCCTTTCGAAATAAATACCATCAAGATGTTGCCGAGAGAAATAGAATTACTCGGGAAAAATCGATTTTAATCAAGAAACGTCCCCGCGAATAAAACTAAGGCTTGGTGGTGCTGTTTTGGGGGAATAATTAAAACGGGTCTCTGCCACTCCTGCGCGCAATAACAGTTATAACGAGGCATTGCCATACCGACTGCGGATCTGGAATCTGGATATGGACCAAATGTGTGTTAATCAATTTTGTATGTGTTTGTTTCAGTGTATGTAAATGCGGAATTGGATTTACCAAGGGGGAAGAAAGTCCTCTCTACGTCCTGAAACGTAATTCGCATTATGTGCGATTCACAAACCGAGTGTTCGTTTTGAATAAGGGAATTAGTTTAAGAAAATTAAGGCCTACCTTTTAAGTGGATTTCAAAATTAGAACTTATTTGAAATATTCAATTCGAGGTGTATTTCAATATAAAAATGGGAAATGAACATTAAATTCAATATATTAATTCCAAGATTAAAATGTTTTATGTTGAAAAATGAAATGAATAGATCAATTAAAAACCTAAAATAATGAAGTAAAGTATTGAAATCCCATTAAGATAAAATAATATTTAAATTCCATTCATTCATTTTAAATGCATAGTTATAACTAATATATAACAATAAAATAGTAATATAACGATATAATAAATAATATTATAAAAATCAGACATCAATGTCCTTAAGTGAAATTTAATCTACATGACCGGAAGTGTAAATTGACATTATGCATTTATAATTTCGATTGATATATAATTTAATGGTGGATTTGCAGAAAAAACTATTTAAATTATTATCTAATGATTAAAATAAATCTGATTAATGAAATATTGTATAACTAATATGAAACAAAACATAAAAAAGTAAATCGAGTTTTCAACTATACACTATACGCCTAAGAAATCAATACTTCGGGATATTAAATAAAACAAACTTAATTAAATAAATTAGAATTAATTAAATTGAACCCTCCTTTGTTTTATGAAATTTCTCTTTACCTAAGAAAAATTTTAAATCTGAGACCAATCGATTTATTAAAATCTTCATCAGCGGAAATTGAAGATGATTTATTGGCGCCCCTAATTGAACAAATGCAGATTTTGGTGGAAAAACTCATAGCTTCACACTGTCAGCAACACGCACGAACACCCCACAGACTCGGGGGATGGGGAGCGCCTTAGAATTAGGGTGTCCAAACTGGGAGAGAAGTATGAAAACGTCGATAACAATTTCATATTTAAATAAATCTTTGTTTGTGGGAAGCACTAAAGCATTGAAATGGGGACATAATTCATTTAATGGTGTTAAATATATCAAACTACATATTTAATCCCAAAACGACGGAAAATAATAATTTTCCACTTCTCACTTAATGGATTGATATCATAAATCTCATATTATTTGCTCCCCAAATTCAGCTGCCAATTTCGCATTGTATGATTTTTTTCGGAACAATTAGTTTTGCTCGGTTGGTTCCATACCACGTAATTAGATTATTTTTTAATCTGCTAATTTTCCAACTGGGAAAGACAAAAACGGAAATTATAAGTGGGATATAAATTTCATATAAAGCTCTGCAGTTTTGTATGGACAATTTTTTCACAGTTCAGTATTTGGAGTTCAATTTCCCATTTTTTTCTCCCTTTACGTGATATTAATTTCAACTAATGTGATATATTTTTCTTTTTACATGAAAATCTTTCTATTATCATTTTCATCATCATGGAATTGTACGAATATTATTTTAATTACCATTAACATTAGCTAAAAAGATAGTTGTCACTCGATTGTCTAAAATGAAAAATGGGTTAGAGTAAAAGCAATAAACAATTTGATAAACAATGTGCGAAATTGTATATTAAAGTAAATCATATTATTGTGTGAAGTGATTCTTTGTCAAACACAAAGGTGTCCATAAATTTTCAAATTGAATTAAATGGACTTTTTTTATATAATAGTTATTAATACAAACATTAGATGGGCGATAATTTTTATGGAATGTGTTTTATACAAAAATTTAATGCATTTTTAATTACCTGAAATAAAAAAATAAATTTATAAATGACTTTTTAAAATGGGCATTGCACACTAATGAAGTAAAAGTCTGTTCATTTTAGAGAAAAGATTTAATGTTAGTATGAATTACCAGCTATTTGCGGACTAAAATTATATTTATGCTCAATAAAAATTATTTCATTTAACCCGATCTAATGAAAAATCGGTTTTAAAAAATTAATGTACACCTAACGGAATCACTTAGCAAATACCACTCTGCTTTAAAAACGAAGAGAATGTAGCATATTCCCGACATAAAAAAATGAACTGCATTATAGAATTTGCGAAAAGTCGCATTGTAACAAAAAAAATAGAAATAAATAATTATTTTCGTTTCAAGACTGTTTAAGCTAGGAGACGAAGTCGACGACGCGAATAGTTTCCTTCCAGAAAAATGAATTAAACGTCGAGAAACGAATGCTATTTTCCCAATTTTCATTTGTAAAATAGCATAAAAACTAATTGAAACTAATTAAATATTTAAGTGGGAAACATTAAAACATAACTTTGATACTCTGGGGGCTTTTTATAGTTTTAAAAAAAAGAAACAACATTTAATGAAACATTTTGATGTTTCATTCTTCAGACGAGAATAAGAAGTGGAATGATAAGATGAATTTGTGAATGGAATTGTATCTTTTCATTTCTATAGTACAATTTTCATGCCTGTATCCATTCAGATTTTCAAGCCGTGATGATTATTATGTTTCATTTAGAAAAGTTTCACTTTTTATTGAAGCATAAATAAATGAAAACAAGTACATTTTATATCAAAATTTGGTAAAAATATAAATTTGTTAAGTGTATTTGACGGAGGTCCCATTTTAATTATAATAACGAAAAGGCACTAGTTTTTTAAAGAATTCTTTTAAACGATTGTGCTATAAAAACGATTTTGATGAAATAAGACTTTGTCCTTAATCCTTGGATTAAAAATATCTTAGGTAATGGAAATAAGCATTAAATTTTTATCAAGAAGTTTATGATATATGGAAATTTTAATGACCCTTGAACAGTGAAGCAAGTTGAAAAATATGGCTGATGGATTTTTACTAGATTTTCTTAGATTGAGAGCGATGTGTGGGGTCGTAAAACCCATGTGAACTCAAAGACATCTTCACATCATAATATCTTATAATGTGACGGGCATTGTTTTTGTTTGGTGGACAGGTGAATAATTCATATGGACATTGGTCTATGAGTCTGCATTATTAAACATATTTGGTGTGAATTTGGGAGCGTGTTTAGCTACAGAAAAAAATCACTAATTATTTTCTCTTAATCATCATCCAACGGCATAATTTTATTTCTAGCAGAAGGATAATCATACAATTTCGTGTGTAGAAAATAAAAATGTAAACCTCCACGATACAATTTATAACAACCGAAATTTGAATATGAATTATATTTGCCATTCATACGAAAAATTGGTCTGGCGTCGTATAGTATAAATGTTATTGTTCCAAGATTTCATGGGAATCATGGGCAGCCAATGTGGAGCAGGAAGGTGGTCATTAGATGAATGTTTTGGAGTAAACACACACACGCATCGCTAATAAATGGAGAAAGGGTCCCCTAGAACCATTAGCGCCAAAATTCGTAATAGTTATTATTACCATAAACATAAAATCCGTTGTTAATGTTGTTTGTAATGTCTTTAGAGACTTGTCCAAAGAAATGAAAATATGAATAATACTAGTAATATTCGTACTATTATAAATGTTGGCAAATTTTACATTAAAATTGTTTTTCATTTTTGGAATGGGTTTATGCGAAAATAATGAGTTGCAAATGCCGAATTCACATCTTCAAGCATAAGAAATTATAATACGATTATCTCTTCTTCGATAAATATTATTCGCCCGTGTTGAAATAACCATAAACGAGTCACATTAATCCGCAAGTAGATTGAATAGGAAATTGATGGATGGAAATTA
>JXOV01022895.1:0-14283 GCA_001014945.1 Clogmia albipunctata
CGGCAACACAGTCATGGCCAGAAAAACAGATCCTACAATTGGGTGAACTAAGTGATGGGTTCACAGGTGATGAATTAAGAATAGTCTGTAAAGAAGTGCAAATGGTTCAGATAAGAAAGTATACAAATCATAATACGACTTTTAAGAAAGGAAATGTCCCGATTCCCAATTTCTTGGAATTGAAATCGACTATCGAATCATTTAGACCTGCAAATAACTCTAGTCTTCTTCAAAAGCATATTGATTGGATTAGAAATTAAGAAAGACATAGCTTTAAATTCTAAAATATGTTTGAAATTTGTTTCAATTTTTGTAAATTTTATATTATTTTTCATAGTTTTTCTCTATTTCCCTGAAAATCTTCATTACCGACTTGGACTCTTTTCATAAGCAATTAATTGTATACGTATTTAAAGTCCTAATGTAATTACTAATAAATCAAAGTGGTTTCTTTCTGCAGATAGTATTGAAAACTAGACTTTTCCGTCATTCAATAATTTTAATTCAAAATTGGCGAGAATTTAGTAAAAAAATTTATTAAACGAAATTTTATTAACAAAATTTTATACGGTTTTGAATTTAAATCTGTCCGCTCAAACTGTTATGATTTTTTTTATTTATAGAAAAATATAACAATTCTGTTTTCAACAAATAACAGGAGAACACATATTTTTTCCTCATATTGTCCCTATTACATCTATTTCCAGCAATTAGCAAATAATCATTGCTCTTGATTTTTTATTAAACACATTTTTAATAGATAACATCCTCAACATCCCTGATACGAATGTTTTTTTTATCATTTTCAAAGGATTTATTGTAGTATGAGCTTTTGTATTAGATTTCTAATTCATTGGGCTAAGTCAATAAACTGATTGATGAACATTTTTTTTAAAAATGGATATAAATTTACTTCCTTATATCTACCTTAATTAGCTACCTTTGTTAATTATTATAATCTAAAGATGTATTTGATGTATGGTAGATTCTAAGGTAAGTAAAGTGTAATAAATTTGTTGATTTTATATAATCAATAAGAACAGAATAGTAAGATGGTAATAGCAGTAATTATGATGAATGAATATTTTATATTTCAATCATTATAATTAGAAATATTTTATCAATAATAGTAATTTATTATTGAATTATATATTATAGTCAATTATATGTTTAAAAAATCAAATAAAGAACATGTTGATTATAACAAAAGAACTACAGTAAATACTATTTTATAAATAGTAAAATATTTTAGGGTTTTTTTTATGCCAAAAAAACATATTTTGTCTCATAGAAATCATTAGTTTTTATTTGTTATATATGTTATGTACTATATATTGATTTCAACTATTTATTTAAAGTTAAACATAATTATTATTAAAACTTTAAACAACTATTTTTATTTTATCTGTTGAATGCGGGTCATACATGGAATGTTTTTGTTCTCATTTTTATTACTTATTAAGAAACCTTTTTTTGTTTGTTTTTGCGCTGGAAGGTGGAGATATTAACACATTTGAGATCCGTAAAGGACCTCGACAGCCCTGGGGACTGCCGCCCCACTTGGGGGAAGATTCCTTGGACGCGAGTTCACAGATTCGCACCGTGTAAAACCACCTCCAAAAATAAATTAACAAGTGGAATGATTACGAAATAAACGGTATTAATTTATAGGGCTTTGCTTTGTAGCGGTGGTATAGAAACCTTAGTAAATGGGATAAAAATCAATAGATAATTGTTAAAAAAAACAATAAATAACCGATTAATATGAAATCCGTTTGAATCACTAAATTACGGTCAAATTGTCTAAATATTTGTCTCGCTTTTTCAATATAACCTTGATAATGCACACCTATATTTGATTAATTCTATATAAATTCATTTCAATTTCAATTATAGAACAAAATATAGAATGTGTAGAATAAATAGAATAAACAGAGGCATGGATGGTGACAAAACAGGTCAAAATTTGTTTCTGCCATTGCTGCAAGAAGAGACCGGTTTTTGGGATTTACCGTAATTAGTGCGGCTAGTCTGCTTAGGATCACTTGCAAATTCTCTCTCGGGTGTGATCGTAAAGCAATTAGCAAGGATCTAGAGTTACAGGGAAAGTGTAATAAAACGTCGGCTTTTGCCAAAAGATTAGTGCGATCTTCGGTTTGTGTCTCCCCTCTTCTTTCTTCTTTTTCACCCTGCACTCGTCGCAAAATTTCTTCTTCATTTGCAGTGTGCTTTTATTGTGTTGTTAATTTGGTGTTGTGAGTAGACCTGAAAGCACAAAAACAGCAAAAGTTGCCAATCTTCTCAAAAGTGTCGTTTTTGTCCATTTGAAATAAAACCTTTCAAGTGATTAGATCGCTTAAGAAACATCATTGATCGTGGACATAGAAACGTTGATCGTTCTTGTGAATGATATTAAAAGTGTTTTGTGTGCTAGTGCAAAGACAGTGTTCAAGTAGTATCAAATCGGTTAATTGTGGTTTAATATTCGCGCCGATAACAACAATAAAATGGGTTTAATTAACTGGCTTAAAAGGTAAGTTTTCATTTTAAACATGATTGCTTTGTATGTTAGATCGTTTTGTCGAGTGCGAATTTGTTGTGTACAAATGTGCGAAATTATGGTTTTCAATTAGATCTAATTGTTCACATGTGAAAAGCGTCTCCATAAATAATAATTCATACATTTTTCTGTTCGAAAAGCAAATGGAACTCTTATTATGAGAACAGTTCGCGATCGTTTGTTTCACAGATTTGTTCAAATTGGAAATAATGGAGATTTCATGTAGAAATTGCAATTACACTGATTTACTTAATTTCTATTTAAAACACTATTTATATTATTAAATGTGCGATTTTTTAAAAGGTAGGCATTTAAATATCCCAGCTATTCTTGGCTTGATTTTGTAAAGAATTTTTGTTTTTAAATGTAAAAGTGGATAACAGTTCTTACATTCTTTGGTATTAGTTGTATTTAGAACAATTTTATTTTAGGAAATATATATTAATATGGTACATAAACAAAAATATTATTAATGCATAAAATCTATTAGATCGCTTAATATAATAGTCGATCACATTTATTAAAGTTTAATGTTGAAACTTTAAATGACTCTCATATTAAATCGAAATAAATCCATGAAGATTTGATCCAATTAGAGGGTTAGTAGTAGTTTTTATTAAAATTTAAAGAATTATTTAATAAATCTTAAATGAGTTTAAGCAAGTTTAAGCAAATCCAAAAACAAAAATACAGTGATGCAGTGTGTCGATGACGTTCACTCAGCCTACTATACTACGATACCGTGTATCTACCTAATCTTATTGTTAAAAGATCTTGTTATTATAATTAAAAATCACTTTAATTATATAAAGAAACTGGGATCTAATTTGGTTATGGAAAAACCTGAGTTGAAACTTAAATAAAATAATGTTCCCCATTATATTGATATATTCCTTTAACTCAAATAGAAGTAGCTTTTATGTAATTTTTTAAATGATTCAAAGATAATATAATACTTAAATAGTTATTATATTAAGCGACTTTGAGATCTAACAGGTTTTATGCATTGATAATATTTTGAATACATATATATTTTAAAAACATTCCAAATACTTTTTATTCAGTTTATGGTTTTGAATTTATAAATTATAGTTGATTCATCAATCTCTTCCTTGAACATCTTAAGAATAATCTTTAACCTTTGGTACAATTTAATATAATTAAAAGTAAGAAGATTCTAAGATTCTTAGTTTTATTTCAACATAATAATAATCAACATTAGAAATCAATGTTTTCTGTTAATTAATTAGCTGTAACATAATTTATGAAAGACATTCAAATTTCTAATCCGCCTTGCATTGGCATTACAGCATAGACGTAATACTGAGTTCTATACAAGCCCTATAGAGCATTAATTAATCGGACAGGTGTTTGTTTATTTATTACTTCACTTTCGCTTCGTCTGCCAATTAGACCATATCGCGCAAAACTCTGTTTGTCTTTCTTTCTTTTCTTTTTCCCTAAAACACCGGCACGCAGATTTTTGCCGCTAACCAATTGAACGAATTGGGAGTAATTTGTCCATTTAAAAAGCAGCGTGCGCCCGATTAAAGAGGGGCTTCGCAGACCTGGCCAGGTTTCCGCCCGAAAAATCAATTTCAAAAATTAATAAATTGAAATTTATTCAATTACCGCTATCTATTCGGATCGCCCAGTTTTCAGACTGTGTCATAGAAATTGGCGTACTCTCTTAATTGGCCACATCTTTTTAGAGGGCTCTGCGCTGGTTTATGTCTTGTCCAAGCGCGCGTCTAAGAGAAAGACAAAAAGAAATGAAAACAATTACTTCCGAAAGACTTTAATAAAAATCAATGACCAATTAATGAGTTGTGGAAATTGGATCCGACAGCCCAATTACATGATAATTTGCCCAAATGCTAATAACCGATTAAATGGACATGTTTTTGTGACACGACTGGACGACAGAACGGACCAGAGACAGAGTTAGCTGGTCCAAGAAGTTTAAATCGCTCGGCGCTTGGCTTTACTTTTCTAGTCAAAGTTCGCGCCAAGTGAACCCAACCGTAATTCCGGCCAGTCAGGTCTCTATCAAAATGAGCAAATCAAAACATTTTTAATGGTTTCTGACTTCTGTTAGCAGTTTCGGTCGTCATCATTTACAAAAGCATTCCATACATTTTGTTCCGGTGATTTTAACCCATTGACGACCCATGAAAACTGCAGTTATTTAGAATTTAATATTTTGTTATTAATTTTCTTATTAACTTGATATTTAATTTAATGCAGTTTAAAATATAAAATAATTATCGCCATTTTTTGGAAAATATTTTTACACCAAATTTTCTTTTGTTTCCGTAAAAAGCCATTACAAAAAAGGCGGTCATATTCATGATGAATTGACCATTTACTGGAAGAACTCGAAGTATGGTCAGATGGATGTCTGATTGTGGTGACAACTAATTTTGTAAAAATGTGCGAAGTTTGTGACGGATAATTTTTCAATTTAATAATCAATACCAAAGGAAAATAAAAAATAAATTAAAAACTTAGTCTAAAATATTTATTTCAAAATTTCGAATTTAGGCCTTCCATCTGACCGTGCTTCGGGAATGTTCTATCTTTTTCTATTATACAATGGAATATATTGACATTCGCTACGTTTGACGTATTTTCACTTCCTTAATCGGATTCTAATGTATTTTATAAATTTTGTCTTTTAGTTTAGAGATAGTTCTTAAAGCAAATTGAAAAATTATTTTTATTATTTCTTAATTTTTATATTTTTTAGATAAATTTAAAGTCAAAAGTGACAAGATATGTGTTCAAAAAATTATTACACACTGAGTCCATGGGTCGGCTTGATTTGATCATTATAGCTTTATTTTGAAAACGCGTTTATTTATATTAAGAATATTATTTCTGGTTTGTTCTATTACACGTAAACATGTTTTAAAGTATTTTTTAATTTAAAAAAATTGAAAAATATACCATATAACTATAAATTTGAAATGACTATAAAAATATTAAATACTTATATTATATTAAAATTCTCTGAAAATATCATTTCAATTATTTAGTATTAAATATTTTTATTTATTTTTAATTTCATAATTATTTAATGTAATCTAAGAATAGAAAATCTAATTTAATTCTAGCCAAAATTTTTCCTAGAACTTAAAAGAAAAATATTGATATAAAATATTAACACCACTTCCGCGCGGCCGTCAAGGTGTTAATTGATTAACGAAAAAGTTTGATCGCGAGTTAAAGGTTAGGTTCATTTCAAATTGAAAACATTTGTTTAAAGGTGGTCTCGTTCGTAACATCTCTTCAATCCCACTCTTATCCACCATATAGTCATTTGCTATTGATAATAGGTATAACAATATTTTAATAATAACTAAGTGAAAGTGAATATTTAGAGTAACGGTCAGGGATTTTCTTATTTTCGCGATTTTCCGTAGCAATAAACCTAGATCGAGTTGTAGTTAGAACTAGTGTATAAGGGTTTTTAAATACTTCAAGTGAGAAAGTGATTTTTAAACTAATTCCATTATTCTGTTTATTTCAGCAAAGAGCTGAAGGGGTTGAGGCGACGACAGAGCGCTCCTCCAGTTGTATTTGGATATCCGGATTTCGATGCGGATGCGACCAGAACCGAGGAATACATCAGGGCTCTGGAGAAGTTTAACGAGTGGCGAGATCAGAATAGCAAAGGAGCGGCTGGAGGTTGTGGTCCCATCAGTGAACAACAGGAAGAGAAGAATGAGCAGGAAGTTACAGTAGAGCTTGAAAAGGGTGAAGTAGTTGTTAAACGAATACCAAGTAAAGGAAAGGCAGACGACCGCTTTTCGTTGCCAGCTGGTCCTTCCACAAGATCTCCTAAATCCGTTCAGAAACGAAATCGAAAATGCAGTCGAAACAATTCGATAAATAAAGAAACTCTCTACGAAATCAAACCGTGTCCAAATGAGGATGAAATTCGAAAGTTTGAAGAAGGCCATTGCGAATTGAATGTATCGACAACAGAACTGAACAATTCCCTGCCTTTGATCAGTCCACCAAAACGATTTTACAAGAAAAATTCACAGCCTTATGCTGAGAAAATGTATTAGAAAACCCCGACCTTGGATGACAGTCCCAAGAAGAACCAGGACCGGAGCCATACTCAGATTTACAATGATGGTAATGACACTCCTCAAAGAAGGAATAACGCTCCAGTGAAACCCATCAGACGTAAGAAGTTGGACAAAAACAGACAAAACTTTGACCCAAATGGACCGTTACCAAAGATTAAAAACAATAACGTGAAGAAAGTTCAGGAAATCGACTCGGATCAGTTTAACGGATCTTACAAGCATTACGAAGTGAATTCATCTTCCATTTATGACGAATATGTGATCTCCTCGAAAGCCTACAAGGGCCAATTGAATGCCTCTTTGCAGGAATCGAGGACATGTGATAAAAATCAAAGTGCGAAGAATTCTTCAATGACGAACCAAAGACATACTTACCAGACAGTGGTTAACAAGCACGGTGATGCAGTGGAATATGCCCTGCCCATGGCGGAAGTTGGCAAAGCCAAACAGCCAACACTCAGTGAGGAACTTATGGCAATTCCATCCCCAGAAATCCCTAAAGATTCGTTTATTGTCGACTTGGATAAATATGATCCAATTATCGATGAAAATTTTAAATTCCTTACCGAAAAGTACAGCCTGGACTTCTCAAATTCAATGATAGTGAACAACATCAAAGATGCAGTGTCGGAATTGGATAAGTCTGCCGAACTGGATAAATCTCTAAGAAAAGGTAAATTTAATTTTATCGCCTTAAAAGAATATATTATATTAGTATTATGTTTTTATATGCGAATTCTAATTTGAATGCTAGGTTTTGTTTAAATTGAAACACATGGAACATAATGAAGATTTTGTTGGATTTTCATGAAATAAACGCCATTCGGTAGCGTATTGAATCTGTTATTATATCTAATAGTTAAATATACAACATTCAAACTATTGTATTATCGTTAATAACCATTTGCTTAAAATAGTCGATCTCTGTACCGTATTTTAAATCGAACACGCAAATGTTTAAAGTTGAAATTGCTGCTTTTAATGTTCGATTTAGAACCAGTGTCACTGTATCTTCTTATATTAAGGAAGTATCTTAATAGTAAATTTGGTTATTTTATAGATTCATTTTACAATTTTGATATTATACTCGTAAATTAAGTTTTATGTGTCAATTTATTATCTATTATTTATTTATTTTAACAACAACGTGTGAGAAAAATGAACCATAATTAAACTCAATTTCCAACCAGTTTTTTACAAGATTTTATACAATTCGCATATTTATTAGCTATTATTTCGGGAAATATGAAGTAAAGAATAGGGAGACAACCCAGTACTAAATTAAGGTCTAAACACAAACAATTAAGGGAAGTACTTGTCAAGCGAATAGAACTTTTGGTCTCAATTTTTCAATGTTATCACGGAAATAGAGCACCGAGCACTATCACTGATATTCCTGTGATAGCACTCATCATTTGAACCACATTTAAGAAAAAATTTCCTTCATTTATTGTGAAAAAAAAAATTAAATTGACTAATAAGTCTACTTTATTGTAGAGACATGAAAATGTCAAAATATTTTTCATTCTAATTAATTAAAAATTATAATTATACTAGAATTATACTTTATTCAACACTGTACGATTATCAAACAATTTCTAGAGGAACCATTGGCTACTAAAATGTCAACATTTTTCAACAGAATTGTATAAAACAACGAAATACTAATTTACAAAAATAAAACTAATGTACAATTATGAAATTTTTTAAAATTGAAAAATAACAGAAGATTTCTTTATTTTTTATATTCGTTAATCTAATAAAATCGTATTCTTTATCATTTAAGAATTGAACAGTCAACGAGAGATCCTTAACGAACTGGACACACTTGGAAAATGGTCGGAATCCATTGACGTTTCGCGGGAAAAAGTGGAAAACGAGGACAGTTTCAACTTGAACGATTTCTTGTACCGAAATGAATCGATGACAGTGACCTTCCCAAATGATGTGCAACCCCGTACCACCATTTTAAGGAGTACCATTCCCACACCGCTGGAGATCGGAGGAGGGATGTTCAGAAGTGCTTTTGTGAGTGTTCGAAAGCCAACTTTTGGCCCGAATAAAAACGTGAAATTCGCTCAATTGGCATTGCAGCAAGATTTTGAAATAACTAGTCGCGTTCACCATTCGGATTTGGCGATTTTAATGGCAGTCGTGGCGGACCGAGGAGTCAACCAAATGCAATTGGTCATGGAACCGTTTGACTACACATTGAATTACCACATCCATCAGCAAGGTAACGAGATTTCAGTTTTGGATTCCATTGATATTGTTCAGCAAATTGCAAGTGCAACAAGCTATCTTCAGGAATCAGGGATTATCCATTCAAACATCTCAAGCCATTCCATTTTGATGAGGCGACGATCAGTTGCTGTGAAATTGGCATTTTTCGAATTGGCCACCGATGTAAATTCAAAATTAAGACATGAAATTGAGGCCAAGTATGGCGATTTGGTACAAGAACCTTTCAGTAAGGATATTGTTTTCGATTCCATGCCCGATTATGCTCTGCTTTTAAGAGGAAATGACAAATACGTAAAAGAGAAGTACAAGAAGTTGTCTAAAAATATGATCTTCAGTAAAGTGAACCAGACAAAAGGAAAATCCGAATGTAATCTGGAAGTCAAAAGACAGCACATGCCTTATTATTTAGATTACAGAAACCAATACTCATTGTACTATTACCAAGCCCCGGAACTAATTTCTAAGAAATCGAAATTTGTTTTCCCGAATATATTTTCAGATGTATATTCCCTGTGCCTTTTGCTTTGGGAATTGCTAAATAATTGCATTCCCTTTGTTATCTATTCGTATTCAGAATTGGAGAAATTATATTCGGCCAAACAAATTGAATTGCCCAGAATGAGTACTTTTAAAAGCAAACGGTTTGAAATGATTTTTAAAATTGGCTTAGAAAAGGATCCTATCGATCGGATTTTGTCCGTTCAGGACCTTATTTCTATTTTGGAAGATATAAAGTTTGATTTAAATAAAGATAATGAAAAGCCACATCAAGATAAGCCGAGAGAAACTAGGGAAACAAATCGACCACCAAAGACAAGAGTTAACGAGATTATTACAACCAAATCAGCAACCAAAGAGAAGTTTGTATTCACTGATAATCACCTGTATGAAAATGTGGAGAAAACTGATTCACAAAATCGACTAGGAAATGCGATTATGAATAACATTTCTTTGGAAACTTTTGATGGAAAAAGCTCTACGAATTGCTCTCAGCAGGAAAATTCCAGAGAAGAGGAAATAGTTAGAAGGGAAAAGAAAGGCTTCCAGAGGACAAATGGTGAATTGAGTGGAGGACTGGGAAGGATGTTTACTCCAAAATCTCGTCGATATGAGAAAGAGAGAAAAAATTCAATTAAAAAACGACCTTCTCCTAAACTGTCCAAGAAATCAGTGGATAATCTATTCAATTTGTCACAATCAACAATTTTCAATAGTAATGCCGATTTGGTAAAAGCTTTTAAGGGCTCAAATGATGCAATTTATGAAAGAACGAGCACTTTAAAGAAGAAGAAAAAGGAGCCAAAAATAACCGCAGAAGCAGCATTTGAGAATCCCCCAAAAAGTCGTTGCAACTTGGAAGATCAATTGAACCAGATTGATTCGAACTTGAACTGTAATAAAGATGAATTTAAATCCGAAGTACAAAATGGCGAATATTTGATTGAGGAAAACAAGGAATTCGATGAGAAATCCACGCCAATTACTGGAGTTTCAAAGCCCTCGAATCCCAATCGAGGATTAGTGGCAAGAGCAAGGGCCAAGTTTATGACCAATTTTATCTCAGAGACGGATATAAAGCAAAACAAGGAGAATTTATCGAAAACCATGAATGGAATGTACACCACTCCAAATAATCGAATTATTCCCTTTAAAATAAAGAGTAATCCAAATTCCGCTCCAGCATCTTACAAATTTTCGATTGATGATTTTTCACTGCCAGTTACGCCAATCGCCAGGAATAACAAGCTGAGGAAAAACGCATGGCTTTCTGATAATAAAATATTAGAATCTCAAAAAGAATTAGATTATGAGCCCAATCAATCGTCTGGCGATATTTTGAATAATTCGTTCACTGTGGAGACTGAAGTGGCTGAAGAATTAAAGAACAAGAATATGTTTTCTATTGAAAAAGTTTACAACAATCCCAATTCTTCAACCTGTAACATTTCAATGGACGATTCCTTTAAACAGAAGAAGGTTAATGTGAGTTTGAAAATTATCCACAATAATAAAGAGATTTTCAACAATTCATTAAACACTGAAGAAGACGAGTTGTGCCAAAAAATCCAGCAAATCCACTTGGGAATGTATGAGACTGGAGAACCGGGATCAAATCCTATCAAACCGGAAATTAAAATCAAAATGACTCCCAGCAAAAATGGAGTTGTTGTCAACGATTTGGCCGATGGTAATTTTCAACTAGGAGAAAAAGTTACCAACTTAGTATCAGACTTACGACAATGCTTTAAGGAAACCAAATATGAGGCTTTGGGAACCGATTTCCAGAACAGAATTGTCAAGGATTTGGACGACCTGAAGGAAATTCCTGTGAGAAAATTTGAAGTTGAAGTGAAAACTTTGGAAACACCAAAATTGATCAAAAGGCAAATAGAGAGAAAGGGCAGAAAAGAAGAACAGCAAAGAGCTCAGGATATTTCAAAAAGCTTTTCAGAGGAGTTGGCTGAAAAGCAGAAAAACGTCTCGAATGTGGAAAGATTTGAAAATTCCTTATGGCACAAGGAAAAGTCGATTTGTGAGAGAACTTCAGCCAGTTTAGACAATTTAGATGAAACACAAACGGACTGGATTTCAGTTCAAGAGGCGATTAAAAGAATTGAATCCATTTCCAAATCAATGACTGAATCGCCAAAGACCTTCAACAAATCTCATATTAATACTGCAGAGAAAAGTATTGTTAATTTGAGTCGAATTCCAAAC
Organism: Clogmia albipunctata; assembly: GCA_001014945.1. NCBI lineage: Eukaryota > Metazoa > Arthropoda > Insecta > Diptera > Psychodidae > Clogmia > Clogmia albipunctata. Next base: position 11,623 of record JXOV01022895.1, read on the forward strand.
GCTGGAGGACTTGAAGAAGAAGATGAGAAAGATTTGAAAGAAAACTGTCTAAATAACATCGTATTGCAAGCGAACAGTTTTCCGATTGCTGCATCGTCCCCATTAAGTGCTGAAGAAGCCCGTTCCAGAAGTTGCAACACATCGCTAAGGCCAAACCAATTGATTCCTGGTCCCTCAAGGTTCGTGCCAAAATGCTGCAGTGATACAAATTTGGTGCGTCGATCATCCACTTTCAATGAGTCAAAAAGAAACTTCATTCCAAATAGGAATGAAAAACCGAGGAGAATTACTACAAAAGTAACTTTAAACCTGAGAAAAGTTCAACAAATGACTAATGATGGACCCAGAGTTCAAATGGAAAGTATTCCTTCAAATGAAGACGATGATCGCTGCCATTTGGTTTGCCGAAATTGCGGAACAGAAATGGCTCAAGATAAGGAAAACTCCACTGCTTACCTGTCTACTTCAATGATCGCTTACCCCAAGGATTTGGAACGTGTAGCAAGGGAACCTCTAAGTCGACGAAGCTCCAGTTGTTCAACTTTGTTGGTAAGTTTAAACTTTTTAAAATAAACTCTCTTGTTTTAAGTATTGAAATGATTTTTTATAATAATTGGAATTAATTTATTTTCAAAAAATCTATCCACTTAAGAGAAAATAACTAAATATTGTTTTTTTTATACATTTATATAAATGTTTATTTTAGGAGCAATTACATATTATTGTTGCTTATATGAGCTTGAATTTTAAATATAATTATAACGTTTTATAACTTATTTTTATATATTAAATTAATTCAAAATATTAAAAAAATCAATAATTTTTCTTTTTAAAATAAAAAATCATCTTTTAATATCTCTATGAGAAAATAAGTCTAAAATTTTGAAAAGCCTAAGTATATCGTAGAGAAACATAAGAATTCATTTTATGGCACTTAAAAATAGTTTATTTTAAATCAAAATACTAATAGGTTCTTATTCTCTTCTTTATACTTACAGAGACTGAATCAAGATGACATGTACATAGATGATGATTTCGAGGACTCATCCCTGGCTCCTAATATTAAGTTGGTCAAAGACGAAGAATACGCCATTGATTTTGACCAAAATTGAACCAAATAATGGTTATTGTATCAGTATTTTTGTATTAATTCTTTCTAATAAATTGACTTAGCTTATTTCTGTTGTATTTTATTTATTATTGATTTTCATATATGTTTTAAATGACTTTCCATTACAGTGATTTTATCTAATAGGTTGATTGAACAGAATTGGTCGTACTTTTCACATTTGCCTTCTTTTCCCAGTAATTCCGCCTTGTAAAATTCATCGTGGATATTTTCTTTTTGAGAAGTGGATGGACTGAAATATTAAAGTTTTAGTTATTATTTTTTTTAGTGAAAATGAACATTACCTTAATATCACATGAACTATATCTCCCATAACACCATTATGCTCTCTAATTTGATTATGGGATACATCACAAATAGCCTTCAAAAGACATGCTTTCCCATTCAATCCGAGCCTAAAATTAAAAAGGGTTGTTAATTTTTCAGATTACAACATTATAGTTATAATACTTTTTTAACTCTTTAACAATCGTCTTGTACACTGACTTTCTGCTAAAGACCGTTTCCTCGGTCGATCTCTTAGTTACTCTGTTTCCCGGTCTCCATCCCTCAGGGTTTGTATACCAGGAAGCGTTTCTGGGATGCTGGTAATTGGCGGCGTAATTAAATGCCATATATACGTTTTCAGCGTCCAGACTTAGAGGCATTGCAACTGCCACAATCATCTAAATATTACAAAAATTAGAAATATAAATTATGAAATTTTACCTGAAATTATTATAATAGCATCGATTTGTAAAATGTAAAATTACACACCTATTATCTAATGCCCTTGTGACACAAAAATAAAATTAATACCGCTAAACAACTAAACGCTCCTATTTAAAAATCGAAATTCCCAATTAAATTATGTAATTAGATAATTAAATTGTAAACGATATGATATTTTTCATTGTTGAGTAACTCAGCCTTTTTTGTGTTCCATAGACAAGTATGTACTTTAATTATCTAATCATATCAATCGATAGGGATTTTCGCTTAACGATATTTATTTTTTATTGGTCAGCGATGTTTTGGTGGCACAAAGGTATAATTCCTACATTTTTTCTCATGATTATATTTACAGTTTTTGTTATTTTTGTTCTACATAGTGTTGGTTAAATTTAAAATATTTTACTTTAAAGTAAAGATTCTATTCGTTTTTGATAAACCGAATATATTAAAGTTGGCAAATAAATTCTGTTGCTATTATATCGTATAAAAAATTCTAAAAATATGTCAAGAGATTTGATCCATTCAATCTGGGCGTCAATTATGAATATCCTCAAGGCCTCCTCCAAATTTTCTATTTGGGCATTCCTCAATAATAAATATCTTCATTTGTGGCCATTCGGAATACCAAAAAAATTGGTACGTCTAACCAAAATGACGATGACGAATACACTCTCCTGTGTACGAACACATTTTGGTACAACAGACGAATTTCCGACCTACGAAGGACTTAAGCAAGGAGATGGATTGGCCCCCATTCTTTTTAACANAATATCTTCATTTGTGGCCATTCGGAATACCAAAAAAATTGGTACGTCTAA
>JXOV01022910.1:0-31872 GCA_001014945.1 Clogmia albipunctata
TTAAACGGCCTCCTTTGCTGAAAACCATGTTTGATTAACTATTATGTCAATTACTATGAGGATAATTTGTAAATGATAAAAATTAACGACAAATTAATAATGCCAAAAAGTATATTAATAAATATTATTTGTCAACTACTATTTGCTATTTATTTGTATTTAGATCTAATTGTATTACCTATTACCGAAAACGTGTTTTATTTTATTAATATCTTAGAAATCCGAATTGGTTTTGAATAATTCATTTCTAATTCAATAACTCGAATGTCCCGAACTGTGTAACAAATATAACCAGATATAAAAATTGTTAAGGTTGACGTGTTTTATTTAGCTAATGTTTTGGCGTTTTGTTGTGTGTCGAGTTCCACTTTATCAGTGTCGTCATTTCTGTTGTATAGTGGAGAGAGCGTAGAACAAAATTGGATTATTTTTAAAACATTGCCTTCATTAGGCATCGGGTGGCCATAAATCATTTTCCGCTCCATTAAAACGCGCCTTCTCTTACCACACCGTCGTGTCTCTCAGTCGCAAATTCATCCTCTTTTTCGCAAATCGTACCGAAATTATCTCTAATTGGCGGATCGGGCTCCTCTACAGAATATGCGAACGCCTCGACTGCTGTCTTCATTATTATAAACTGAGAGGATGGGCAACGAAAGTTGGCCAAAACGTTCTCATTCCCTCTGCTGAATTAATCACGCAAATAGATTTTTTGCAATGCTCTTGTTATATTGTACTTGTGATACGCCTTTCCAAATCTCAAGTTGACAATTTATCTGGTTCGTGGAGAATTTGCGGAATTAATAAATGGCGGCGGTATGGGCAAAAGGAGACGACGGAGAAGAAGCTGCCTCTTTATCCCAATGGTGTCGTGTTTCACAACACACATCCACACAAAAACACACATTTTTCTTGCATAAAGCAAACCGTTTCCTTTCCGAGCACGTTCCGCAGAGTCTGTGGAGAGCCTGCCCTCGCCTTTGTCACGGAATGAAACGGATAGCGCGCCATAACTTGACGTCCGCAGACCGATCTCTCAGAAGACAAGAATGATTTGGGTTCGCGCTCGGCCAGTCACCAGCTGAAGGACGACTGCTGCGACTTGGTTGCCGGTGATTTAGAAAGACAGAGAACAATTTAGTAATTGCCAAGCGTAAAAACATGAAAAAACACTAGGCAAAAGCCCACCTCACGAACGATAATTAATAGCCATGATTCGTATTGCGTAGGATTACCACGTGTTTGGGTGACAGTACATTTATCTTTACTTGGTTTAGAGATAATGAAAAATGAACTCTAACCTTTAATAGAATTATGAAAACAAACAAATTAAATATTTATCTTTCTCCTAAAGTTTACCCATTTTATTGGTTTGTATTGTTTTTGTTCAAGATTTAACTAATTCCAAAGTGAAAATTATAAGGGATTTTACAAGTTTTCCAAGAAGCCTGTAAAACCCCTAATAATAATGAGGGATTTCATCATATCTATTAGTTATAATGGATTCTCTAGAATAATTAGTCACTTCTCTACAACTAATATTATATGTTACATATTGCAAAATAGGCTTTTAACTTAATACTTAAAATTCAGAGAGGGCTTTATTTAATAAACTTTTAAAGTAAAGAAGAGTGCTTTACTCATTCTATGGTATTTCATAATATTAGACAAATACACTAATATTCTTTTGTAAATAATCTTTATTTTAGAAAATTTTTAATTTCTTATCTATAAATACAGTTATTGTAAATTAAAATTTTAGTATCATTAACATTTTATTTGTTTTTAGTGAGCTTAACATTAATTTAAAATACAGGCTTGTTAAGGATTTTGCAAAAATATCAAAAAATCAATAAATTATTTATGGTATTAAATGTAAAGACTTTTTTTTACAATTTAACATTATCTCTTTTCATACAAATGAAGTAGAATATAAATAATAAAGAGGCTTTATTAAGGTATGCAAATGTAATCACTATAATTACATATCTCACATTTATTCGAAGCTCAGATATTACTACAAAATTATTGATACAATAATTAGTTATTTTTCTTTTTCTTCGACACCATAACAACCGTTACTAGTTTAAGTCAAATCAATTGGTTTTACATAATCAATGTTTTCAAATGCCCTATCTATCTTTGAATCATTATTTGTTATGGTGTGATTAGCACCATGACCAAATGATTTTATATAGTCGTATAACCTATTGTGGTTTTGCCCCCATTTCATAACTTTCATCTGTATCCATTCATTTAATAACAGATAAATATTAGTATTATCGAAAAATCCGGTTTATCTCTTCGATTCTATGCACTCCATCAAAGCTATGAAAACGTATCTGATTTCGAACAAACTCTGTACACGACATTAGTGAATTTAAACAAATATTAATGACAAAATATTGTTAAATCGAGTAATGAAATTTAATAGAAAAAAAATTACGAACTTATCAGGGCTAGAACTTGTGCCCATCTGGTTGAATTTAGTGACGATGCAATGCATTAACCAACTCCGGCCTTAATAATAATTATTATATTCAAAAAGAATAAGCATTTATTTATTTTAATTAACTTGAATCAAAACGATATTAGTTTTCTTTTAATGTTATTTTCTACTAAATGAGTTAAATAAAACTGCTGTAATATTCAAAATAAATTACCGTCAATAACACTATTCGTAAATATTTGAATTGATATTGAAGACCCTATGATTCTTTTGTTAACCATGTCCTGAATGACATGAAAAAAGCCTTCAATATTCTATTGTCATTTGACATTTACTATTAGAATATTGACGTAGGTATCTTCTGTACGTAATTAACCTTTCAATTGTCCTTAATTGATATCACAATCAATATTAATAGACTAAACTTTGAAAGCATATTAACTCATATGACTTATTTAGTATAATACTATGCCATTTACTAATTATCAAATATGTATATTTAGTTCACTACACATATAAAAATATATATCCTTTGTTTTGGTGTAACAATTATATATAAGAAATGTTTAATATCATTTAATAAAAGTTACTATTTATGGAAATTTATGAAATAACCAAAGAAAATAAAAATTTAACATTAACATTGAAGTTATTTGTCTAGAGATACAAATAAATTCTTTAAAATGAATACTATAATTAAGGTACTTGAATATTTGTAAAATCAAATGTTTGCATAGGAGAATTCATTTTACCAGATATCTAATTTAAAAAACAGTAAAGAAAACAGAAAAGAAATTATTCAACATTGTGATATCCAAGAAGCAAAATGTTTTAATAGAAGTATAATAGAGCACGAACAACACATTTCAAAAGGGGCGACTTTAATAAACTATAAAGCGAAAACGAAAACGTATTTATTACAGATTTTGAATTTGGTAACCCTACATTAAAAGGGGGGAACGGAATGTTACGAGTGAGAGAAATTATGCGAAATTTATAGTCATTAATTAAAGCGAGAATGCCCAGAATGCTTTGGCGAGGATGAATTAATTTGGCGGCGAGCACCAACATTCGAATAATTTGAGAGGAGAAATGAAGCGATTGATGGAAATTGGGTGAATCCAAATCAGCAGCAGCAGGGAGGTTTGTGTGTTGTCAATTGGATCGTGTTAACAACAATTTCGCTCACAGTTCATTTAATCACGGCAAATGCGCGCAAAATTATTTGGCAAACCTCCGTTAATATTTGCCGACTGTAACAAACATGAAAATTCCACCCCCGAGAGAGAGATACCTTCCTAATTAGACCTTTGCAGACTTTCTCACCCGCACTCACTCCTTCATCCCTAAGTGAAACCTAACAGAGCATGATTATTGTCTTGTGCCAAAACGCTGTGCAAATAATTACGGATATACACAATCAGAGCTGTATTTAGATAAATAAATTTTAATTAAACGAAATTAATTCAATCTGTGTACCATCATCTCTCGTTACAAAATTCCTTGTCTTATCCCAAGTGAAAATGAGCAAAAAAGTTCAAAGGGATTTTTGTGCTTGTCAGCTCCTTTTGGTATTAATCCGAAAAAATGTTATATTTATTTGCATAAAATAATAATAAAAAAACTTATGGCAGAAACAAAGAACTTAAAATGCCTTAATTGAATTATTTTTAAATAATATATTTTTTGTTTGATAAATTTATTTCAATCTGCTATAAATTGCCTTAAATTCCTTCTACTTTTAAAATTTTAATACTAATGAAAATTTTTGATAATCCCACTTCACAATTAAAACAAAATTAGGAAACAAAATTAATCTGCGGTTTGGGTTTCCTAAATAATTGAATAAATTAAGATTTAAAGTAGTCCTTTTTGAATAATTAAATTTTCAGAACAATTTTTATATGACCTTAAAATATTCTATAGAGTGTTGAGATTTAAGCTATATTGATTCTTAAAAAAGGAAGTTTTAAATTATAATAAATATGAACAGATATTGAAATCATTAAGATTACTAAATATGATTATATATACTAATCTTATTTCTTATTTTATAATATTTTTCATTTTATTACCAATATATTTTCAATCATATTTTAAACATTTTCATAATTTTTTTTCAACATTTATTTACTTCAATTCTCTAACGTATCTTCTACATTATTAATGTAGAAATTTAAATATTAGTCAGGATAAAATATTTACTTAATTTTTTCTTGCAATTTGTCATAATCTTTTTTTTCTACAAATTGGCCCACAATCATGAATTAAACATCACGTTAATAAAAAGGATGAAGGCTAAAGTATAATATATATTGAATAAATTGGAGAATTAAATGGCAAACCCCTAAGGCCAATTACAACCATCAGTTATTTGCCATTTCTGGACAGCGAGGAGCATATGAAAAATTGATTTCCAGGAAAATGTCACAAATGGTCAGACGCAGCAGAGAACTCGTCCAAGCGACATATTTGCCAACAGCACGCATTTATCCACACAACATCTGACTTGGCAGGCGTGTGGTGGCCCGACCAAAATAATATTTTTCTTTTCATCGTCCCGCATCATTCCCTCTCCCCCAGCATCCCATTTAGCGCCGGTCTAATATTTATTCACTCTCGTCTCAGAGCTCCTCTCGTCTAATTTCCACATCAACAGGAACGAACAGAACAAAATTCCGGAGAACGGTAAATATGTGTAATTAAAATGATTCTTTATTGTTGCCAGTTTTTCCCCCCAAATTCCCTAGAAATTGGTGCCAATATAAGAACATGTGAGAGAAGTTAAATAAGTAATATAATTTGTGCAAATATTCTTCACAGAATTTGCTTTAGACGAATTTATGGACTCTATAAGCAATTGACAGAACAATTAATTTAATTAGGTGTATACTTTCATGGGATAATTAAATTAATAATTTTTATTTAATTGCCTACGAGTTATAATTGTGTGGGAAAAGAATATAATTTTTTTTACATTTATATTTTAAATTCCAAATGAAATATTAATTTGGAAAATTAAAACTGAAAAAGTATTTTATCACTTTCGTATCGAAAGGTGAGTTTTTCGACATCGATCGCTTTATCGCACTAGTGAAAATTTCGAATTTATATTTCACTAGTGAAAAACGATAGCCATAATCTACGATAAAATTTGCTTCCGTCAAAATTCTGGCGCCATTATGTACGATAATTTTAATCTATTTTTAATCACGGCCGTTATAACTGTCAAATAGAAACCGCTTATAATGGCCATTACTTTTTTATTAATTTTTCGTGTAATTTTTAAGGAAATTGCAAATAATCTATGTCCTACTCGGGTGTAATCAACATTTTTTAACTCGGGAACATTTAAATACTCGTATTTTACATTTGTTTCCTTCTTAAAAAGAGTTCATTTTACACCCTACCTTGTAGCACAAATAACTATTGTCAATCTCTAAAAATTGTTATAAACGTTTCATTTGAATTGGTTTTTTTAAAAGAAAGGGTTAATGTTATTTCCATTCTATTTGGTTCCCAAGAAAATTAATTATAAATGTGGAGTTTATATGTAATAATTGCAATAATTTTCATAACTCAAATATTTGGAATTAAATCATCTAATTATGATAATATGCAATCAAGTAAATCAATACGTTTGATGTAAATTGCCAATAACTTGGTACTTATATCGAAATTTCTAATCATTGAGTCGAAAATGAATTTAACCTAATTTACCCTTAATAAAATTAAACTGCAATGCATAATTCTACAACTTCCAAATCAAATAACTCGAAAATGTATGTAAAAATAATATATTAGATAAAATTTCTTAGAAAATAGCTTGGATTCGTATAAGAAATATTTCAAAAATTTTAATTAATTGCAAAAAATATTTTTTAACAAATACTAAAAATAATTTGTCAAGAAATTTCAGACTATAAAAGTTAATCTCATCACACTCTAAGATATTAATTTAATTAGGTTAAATTTATGTAATAATTTTGGTACATATGTTTCTTTTTACAGCTTAAAAGGTCATTCATATTTTACGACTGTTGCCACAAAAGCGGAATTGTTGTTGGTCTCGCAGTAATCATTGTAGTCTTTATTTGGGTTGGGTGATAAACGGTTTAGGAGTTTTTCAATACCGAGAAAATTTTTGCCATTAAAGAAATTTATTTACCGAAGCGACAATAAACCGAGCCTTTCGTTATTTATTTATTTGTTCTCTTTTTTTATATTTAAAGCTTATCAAGACCAGTTGATGCTGGTGTCGGGGAGACCTAACAGGAAAAGGGTTGCCGTCCAGATGGTCCTCGGTTTTGTTTTTACTGCCACCATTTCGGTATTCTATTATATCTCTTTTTTCGGGTTAGAATTGTATTACGATTTTCTGTCTGCCAAACGGCAAAGTCGAGTCCCATTTAATTTTGCTGGGGGATAATATTTAATAATTGGATTAATGCGGATATCAAAATTCAGACGTTAAGCTGGTGATTTAATGCCAATTACGTTACGGTTTGCAAAAAAGAGATTCTGGAATATTTTACCGACTTTCCTGGAACTCAGTTTTTTCGCCAAAAAACTTTCATTATCCCTGTTTCCAAAAATTGAAAATAAATTGAAAAGTTTTTTTTGTTCTTTTCTAGAGATTATGGAATTACATCATTAAAAAGAACTCTTCAACGAAATTTGCTTTTTAACCTGAATTTATATACTTTCGCTTTCACGGTGTATTATGTAGTCTTAAAGCTAATCCGGTTATAAATCCAACTGTTTATAAATTTTATTAAGCAACCAATTCACACATTCCGCGCTCGAATACTTCGGAGCCGACAAAACCGCGAAAAACAATCCGGCATCAAAACCGTTGCTAGGATTTTTTTTGGTTTAGGAAAAGACGAAATTTGTTGAGATGAAGCACGTGGCCTCATTAAAGTCATTCTTAGACTTAATCTATTAAGGGATTAAATTGTTGTCAAACAAAATTAGTCTGGTAAAAAGTTAGGGCACTGTTGTTATGAAGCTAATCTTTCCAACTTTTGACAATTACCATTCGCCCTTTTATATAACCAAACCAAACAAGTATCTTTTAAACAGGAAAAGGGGAGTTATGAAGCAAATTTAATAACTCTTTGATATGTATTCTAATTAAGAATCAAATTAAATTAGGGAGTCTGTACAATCAAAAAGTTTCTTTTATATTTAACACATTATTATTTTCAATAAACATATCAAAATAATATTTTGGACTTAGTTAAAATAAAATTTAATTTTCTTTATAATTTTAATTAAATAAATTATAGTCTCCAGTTCATCCTTTTACAAAATGTATCTTTGATTTATATTTTACTTAATATCCCGGAGTGTATCAATCTGATCGCAGTTCTTTTTGGAACGGTGAAAGATGTTATCAATGACTACGCCTAGACTATAGAGTCTATCGGTCTAGGTTTCTTGCAGGTATTTAAAAAAGCAAATGAAGCGGATATTCCCCATATAGAAATAGTTTTTCATCCTTTTACGACAGTATACTATTTTTCCCTTGCAGCAAAAAGGGACGTTTTGGTGATTTTTTAAATTTGAAATAGTTAATTAGGTATTCTTTAATATATTTGATACTTTATCACATGTCTTCTTCCACAAACCGGATTTTCAGTTGAGTTAATTACCGAAAATGGTTTAATTTACCGCTATTAAAAAAAATCTAAAAATATCCACAAAACTTTAGAAATGAATTAGCCAAATTAAAAGTATTTTGAATTAAGAAGCTATTTAGAAAAATATTCAAGATAAAAGTTCAATAAGTAGAAATATTTCATGAGCCTCTGTGTTCGAGTTGGTAGCGCGCTTGATCTATTCCCAGGAGGTGCCGGGTTCGAACCCCGATCATTGTTACCAGGTAACGCTTTTTCTAATAACCTTCTTTTACTTTCTTTTTACTTTCGTTTACAATTACTTTCCTCGTCGTGTTCCAATCCATTGAATGAACTGTTTAATTGTGGAAGAGAATGGTACACAACACACCATCTCATAGAAAAATAGTACACAAAACACAGACAAAGTTTGCTTTGAAAGTGCCCTATGTCCCGGTGTTGTTGGGATGAAAAGGAAGGAAAAAGTAGAAATCTGTTTTTGATGGAATATATGTTTTTAAAACCATTTTATAGTAGAAAACTTAATATTTATTTAAAAAAAAAAGAGTTTTTTACTTGATCAATTAAAATAAATATGTATATGAAAATTCGTATTAAAACCATTTTCAAATATTTGTTTTTCTCCTTCCTGAGTTTAATTGCGACTAGAAATAATGATTTATATTCCTCAAACAAACTTATTCATTGGCAAATAAAATAAATAGTCGAATGGCATTCCCTTGAAATATTATGTAAAAACAGTTTTATTGACATTTGTTATATAACTTCCTTTAATAGGAAAATTATACTCAAAAGTTAATTAAGGGGTATTATATAGTCAGGTGTATAAGAAAAACGAGTTTGCGGAACTACGCAATACAAACTGCGATATGAAAGTACTTCCGTCAAAGACATTCCCTAATCAAATTTCGTGTACAGTTTATACCTTTGTTCTGTTTAGCAATCAGCATTGATCGTGCCAAATGCAGATTAGCCGAAATATATTAGTTTGCCGAAAGTACATAAAGAGCCAAACATGTGTAAGGAAGTGGGCTGTGTGCTGTTTGCCGAGTTAATTAATACTTCGTTAAAAATAATTTCATTTATTTATTCCCGTGTCACCGCCAAAGCACCGACCAGACCAGGTCACAGGACAGGTCTAGAAGACTCTCTGATCCGCCACAAGAAACAACATAATTCGGGGACGTTTTTTGCTTTGTTTATTCGACATTTATACGACTTTTTATTGAGCCGATATTACGTGCCCGAATCCGTTTCTCGAGCCCAAATTCAATTAGGCACTACCATCACCACTACCGCTGACATGGATCCAAGCCCCCAAAAAAGGGGTTGAATTTCTGCCCGACGAACGAAGAAGGTAATGGCAACTTGTGCGATAATTATCTCATTTAATGAGGCCCATTCGAATGTATGAACGACAACTTGACACGAATGCAATTACATAAGGTAATTCCAGGTGAGATCACTTGCCCCATGTCATCGATTGCTTCAAAATGCCGCCGCCTTATAAAGTGCGATAAATTATGGACCCTTTTCGTAAATTGGAATTCTCGTGTTTTATGGCCAAATTCACATTGACCTTGTTGGAAAAACCGCATGAATTTTCATGGCGTCAATTCCATCATAAAGCGAAAAAGGAATATAATAATTAGGTTTTATGGCTCAAGTGTTAGTGAAATTACCTTTTTTCACTAAGTCATAAAATTTTAAAAGAATTTTTTTGTCAAATTTTATTACTTAAATTTAATGAGTTCACCTTTCTTCCTTGATAATAAAATAATAACTTAAAAGTGCCCGCATTAATTAATTGAATAATTACTAAGATATAATAAATTAACTATGTCGAATATAAATTTAACTTAATAATTATATAGTTTTTTCAACTCTAATTAATAGCAAAATATCAATTACAACTGTTTCAATACAATTAATCGGTTTTGATTGGATATCAATCGAATATCAATTATTTAAACAAAATGCCAATAATTTTGACATTTTCTATTAATTGAATTAACCATTATATATTGAAAAAGTTTTAATATTTTAAGAAAAAAATCCAATATTCCATTTCTATAATTAAATTTCCCCTGAAATTAAACATTAATTTCGGCAAATATTCGCATTGTTTCAATTGACATGCAATTACATGAGTGTGTAAAAAAGAGGTCAAAGGGAGATAGAGAGAGACAATCGGAATGTGGCTCACAGAGTTCCACCAGCAGCAGTGACATAAATAATTGGATAATCGGACCATCCATGGGGGACGGGTCCGCACACAAAAGGGCAGAAGAAGAGGAAAGAGCGAAAACATTGGCGTCGAAATGCATTTAATCCGGTCGGATCGTGTCCTGGTGGACTGGGTGTTGTTATCACTTACCTATTGAACATGTGCAAATGAGGAGAAAAAGCAGGTTGGCGGGATTAGCACTGGGTTTGCGCAAATCCCACCCGAGGCTCATCCTCGCTCCCGGCATCCTGATACTGGATAGTGTTGAATATGTTTTCGCACTGACCAAGTGACTCTCCAAATGGTCTCGTCGCCAAAAGCACAAACAAACACACTCACCCAAAACTATCGGTGCACTAATTTAATTGGCAAAATTTATCGAACATTACCAGCTATATCAATTTGCATATATATAAAATAAACTCTTTCTCCGAAAACTCAAACACCAAATACAACAGAAACTACACACCACCACCGCCGAAATGCAGTAAACCTTGTGCACTATCGATTTTCCACTTTGGTACAGCACATTTCGCGTAATTTGCACATTGTTTTAGCCCGGCGGCAACTGCGACACAAAACAATAGTGCGGAAAAAACGCGAAAATTTATTCGAGGCCGGTTCAAGGGGGACTTGCAACGACAGCGCCGACATCAAAGAGATCCACACAGTCTTTGCGCTCTCTGTTTGGGATGTGTAGTACGTGTCGTCCCCTTAATCCCTTGCTGCCAGCTCCATCAAAAGACGTGGGAAGCGTCGTGAAAAATCCCGGACGTAAGCCTCATGTCGTCCTCTGGGCCATAAATCAAACCGGAAAACAGTCCGCCAAATGGTGGATGAATGTCCGATCCATTAACCGAGATGTAGCTGGATTAATCAAGGGGCAAGCCAGCCAACCAATTCACTGTTGATCTGGCTAGCACTGAAGCACTCTTATCTAATGTCCCCAAAATTGCGAAAATCCAAAAAGAGGGGACTTGAAAAGTCAAGTGTTTGTGTTATTTTTAACACGACGGTGACGCTCTAATGTTGTTGTATCCCCCCACTAACTCACTCTTCCCCAAAACTCCACTGAAAACTAAACAATCTTCGGTCTCCGGATTTTCTGTTTACATTTCCAACGGAAGGCAGGAAAGTCTGAAAAGAGAGAAGGCGGATAAAAATGAGTTTCACACATGTAAAATAAGAGATAATTAAATTATCTAGTTCATTTATCATCATTTACATGGAAAGGGGGGCAAATAATGGCCGGACCTGAATGTAAATTACCTCGCGACTGTCTCGAGCTGCGTACATGGCATACGTGTGGATTAGCTGAGACTGTGTCGTCCTCGAAATCGCGACTCATTTCAACACAGCAGGCCATTAAAATTTAGACGCAACGCGGGGAATTAATTAACAAAACAAGGGCCTCTTCAAATGAGCCTCCCTTTCTCTCCTTCACATCTCTTTTTGGTCCAACTTTTTTCCTCTCCTCTGCCTTGCTGCTTTGAGTGAAAGAGCCCCTTTAAGCCTTCTAAGAGGCGGAAAAATTGCGAACATGTACTGCACAAATCCACCTCTTATTCGCAAACCAGGAAAAGGGAAAACAAAAATGTCTATATATGGCATAATAAAACATAAAATCTCATATTTTCCCATATCACATACGAGATTTTGATCTCCAGAGAAAGGCATTTTTTATTGTTTCTATCCTCTTGCGGTTGTGGTGTGTTTGCCGTTTTGTTGTTGCTGATATATTCTGGCTCTACTCTTTGGCGGAAAATTCGCCTGCAATTCGCACCAAGAATTCACGCCAATATCTGTGAAATGAGGAGCGATGAATGACGGTGTTCGTGGTAAAGTGCCTGAATCTCTTTAGCCTATATTTCCTCCCCACAAAGGCATTGATTGTGATTTCATAACTAAGCCCATGCCCACATGGGCCCAATTCGACGCCTTATTGGTATTTGTAATTTTTTCCGCATTTTCCACCCAGATAATTTCGTCAGACGCGTATTGAGCTGAAAGTGGAATTTCCATAAAATTCCATTCGGAATCGAATTGAAATTACAGTAAAAATTTATTGGTTCTTCCACATAAGCCAGTAAATCCATGATTTATTTTGCAATTATCAGCGACGACCAAAATCTGAATACATTATGTAATGAAGTCTTCCCTATTCATTTTTTGTTGAGAAAAGAACGTTTCTATTTATCTTAATTGTTGACAATTCCAGTTCAATTTTTTTAGGGATAATTTGAATATTCATTATTTTGCTTATATTATAGTAAGTCTAACTTCATCTATCGAAGACCCAAGAAGATGGAAGAAATAAAATTCAATTCAGAAATTTTCAAGGATATTGGAAAAAATTTAAAATAAATAAACAGTATATTTCAATGTCGATAACTAAGAATGGTTAACAAGTAAAGTTACATGAAAAATTAAAATATTATTGAATAATTTATTAACAATAAATAATACATGTTAATTTATTTTATGATAAAATACATTACAAGTTTAATATTGTTCATTAGAATAACAATTATTCATTTTGAATAATAAACATCTCTGTTTTCATCGTAAAATTGATTAAGATTGGCGTAATTGTGAAAAATTATAACGTTTGTAAAACAGTAATGTTTGGACGCGTGGGTTTCCCTAATCCTATGAGTACGAGCATCTTCGTTTAAGATCCCTTAATTCATAATAAGTTAATTTCAATATACTTGTTTGTGTTCTTATAAAATTATAATTAATGATAACTTGAAACTCTTCGCAAATTCAAATAAGTATTCCAAAAGTAAACACGGAAGATTCATCCAACTTCAAGGAGAAATTTAATTTATGCTCTTTGAATACTTAATTCCATATAAGTTATATATTTAATTAAAACCATTTAAATATGCAGACAAAATACATTATTAAAATTCTTTGCTTCAAAACAATAATAAGAATTATTATTATAGTTAATTAAATATAAAGATATTTGGAATACAATACATACATTTTTAATAACTTTAATGTATTGAAAATGTTTGAAGTCAAGGCACAGTTAAAAAATTAAATCATTTTCCAATGAAATACAATCCTAATCAAGAATCCACTGCAGGCTATCCAAATCTCGTATTGAGTTTTGCCGCAGTAGGTCTTTCAAACAACTGGATTGGTAATCAGGAAGGTTCTGTTTACGAAATTTTATTTAAAGAATTCGTCTTTCCCAGTGTTTTTTGGTCCTGAGATGGATATTTATTTAATTGAAGATGCTTTCATATATAATTCATAATTTTAAATTGTTTTTGAGGGCTTTTCTCAGAAATAAAACCTTTAAAATTGTTTAAAGAAATTAAAAGGTAAAATATGAATTCAATAAATTCAATTCCGCTTCTACAATAATCCAAATATGTAGAAATTAAAATCTCATCAGATTAAGAGATTATCTTCAGATAAGTCTTTTATTTATGAAAATTTCATCAAAAATTACTTTAAAGGCAGACAAAAGTATGTCGTCTAACAAGCCCGCCAAAGACTTAGGAAGCTGTCAATCCGGATCCTGATTTTCATTAGAACATCAAAGCAAATATTTTTATTGAACCCGTCAGTATTTGAATTTCTGATGAAAATTTGTACACGTGGATTTTTTACCCACTCTTTATGTTAATCATACAGGAAACCTTATCTCATGAATTCCAAGAAAAAAACATTAATTTAGTCTCTATAGATTTAAAGTCTTTATTTTTATAAAAGTACTCGTACTTTAATAAATTTAAATTAAGACATTGACAGAAGTGACTTAAAGTTCATAAAAACCATCTATTTAAAATTCTGCAATGAAAGCGGCTTTTACTTTAAATTTGCATATTATAATCCGCTTTCTGTTATTGAAACCCGTTTACTTTAAGGATCATTAATGTTGATCTCTGAGAGTTAAGCTTCGACTAATATTTGAATCTTCCATTAGCTAAGAAATGGGACTTTGAATTTAAATTGAATGGGATTCATCGTGCCCATTTACCTGAGCTTAATGAAAAGTTGCTGCAGCAAATTCAGGACATTTAATCTCTTGTTCGACACAGATAAATCCGTTCGAAATGTGCAAGCAGTTGCAAATACTGTATCGATTCAGAAGGGGTGTGAGAGTGTGTACATTCTTGACATCTGGCCATAATCTGGAGATGACACAATTATCAACAAGGAGAACAGGACATTGCCAAGAGGAGACGAAATTCGGTTTTAGTATTCGAACGGAAGGAGGACTTGTCATTCGATTTTGGGATGAAGATAAGCAAGAAGACAAGCCACCCAGGGCGATTTCTTAATATCGAGGACAAACCGAGAATTTGTTCAAAATTTCGAAACAAATTTGCAGAAATTGAGATCAAAGTTTTTGGATTGAGCGAAAGGTGAAATCAAATTTCGTCGTCATTGTTTGTGTTATTCATTATATGAAACAATGAATTCGTTAAAATAACAAAAGCCCCGTAACATTTATGCTAATTAACAGTTTTCCAGTAGTTTTGCAAGTTAAATAAGGATCTGTCTGTTGTGCAACAGTAAAGCCTCATCTCTCTTCCACGGGGGATTTATGAAGTTCTGAAAAATGATTCCGTTGAGCTTGGAGCGCTTTTAATTTATTGTCAAAATTATGCGAAATTAATTTCTGGAACGTGGCGTTGTTGCGGTTTAATCTGAATAAAAGATTTCCCCTGAATTTCGATGCAATTGGACTCGCCTGTCTTCACCTGTCTCTTTACCATTCATTATTCAGCCCGACGCCCCCTCCTCTGGGATTTACCGCTCCTTATCCCGTCTGTGTTCGGTTGCGGCTGAAATTGCCGCGTTAAAATTTACCGCCTTAATCGAATAATTTTTGCCAGACGAGGAACGACTCTATTTATCAGCAAATATTTCTGAGCCAAGCGAAAAAATGGCATCGTTTCGCAGCGCAAACAACGGATCCGAAATTAAATGAAATCCCATTCTGTGGCTTTGGATTTGCTTTTTATCGCCCTCTTCCCATCACCCACTCTCTGTTCAGGACTTTCTGCTCCGGCCATTATTGTCTCTGTTCACATCGTCTGAAGATGATGCCGACGCGGGGCGGATTTAATTAAAAATATTTCACCAGCGCAACATTCGGACAATATGCCGGACGTTTTTCATAATTTAACAGCAAAAAGGAATTTATTGACGGCCTATGGTTGACATTATGACAAATGCTCAAAACGAGCCATTGGACTCACATATATGATGCCGCCCATTCCCCTAATTGATTCTCTACTCCTCTTTGCTCTCTTCCTCATTTGTAACCATTCCCCAGGACCTTCCTCCCTAATTGTCTAATTAATTTCTGCAAACAATACACCAATTTTTCACGTCCCCAACTATAGTTTTCCTTGTTTTCTCTCGCTTTACTGCCACAACTAAATATTTTATGTTTATGTGCGACCTTTTTCCCAGGTTTCTCCGCTGCTGTATGTTGTTCCTCTGCGGAGAATTCGTCTCCAATTTCACTGTTTTGTCTTTCCAACTTGTGCCTGCGGTTTGCCCGACAAACGGTTCCAGGAAAAACCGACAGTTCTCGGAAAAAACACAGAGAAAATCTGATTCCGATAAGGATCTGTAGACAATTTCGCAACCAGAACCGTTCTTGTAAATTGGGTAATATTTTAAAGATTCCGTTTTAAGACCAATTTAGATTAGATTTAATGTCTAATATTAAATTAAATGAAAGAATAATGGTTCAATATAGTGTGATTTGCATTAAAAATTTCAAAGTATCTTTATAAGAACGATTACATTTTTATTTATTGGCTTTGGTAGATTATATTTATTTATCAATTAAATTATAATTTCAGATATTGCCACTTGATTACAGTCATTGTCAAGAAATAATCACTTAATTTTAGTTTTTAAACATAATCCAAAACAATAATCAATACATTTCTATTGTTTCACCTGATTGATTTTTAATTACTAAGAATTACTGAAAACATAAATAGAATATTTAGTATGTCATATAGTATATCGCGTGCCAACTTTTTATAGGAGCTTTAATCAAAAGTAATTTAATTTTACCGTTTTCTTAATCGATATTTCGTCTGATTCAAATCAAAGGAAAATTTCAATATAAACGGCTAATTATAAACAAATTAACGAAACAATCTAACAGATGTGATGGCTATTACTAAATAGAAATTACTCAATAATTTAGATTACGCTTTTATATTCCTAAGAAACCAATGTCGTGGGTTCGCATATTTTACATTAAAAAATCTCAAGTTCAATAAAACGCTAAAGTAAAACTTGTATCAAATAAAAACACCTGAGAATATACATAAATAATAGACTTGTTGTACCAGTATTTCACACAAAAATAGCAACAGGTGTTCAGAGATAATTTCTATTCGTTTAAATATTCAACCAATAATCTTTCCATTCTTAATATAATTTTTCAATACTGCTCTATTCGTATTTAAAAAGAAGAATGAGATTGTTTCCAGGAGGAGGTCCAACTATTGAGATGTATAACTCATTTAGAAATTTAAAATTTAAAACCTTTAACAATATAGAAAATAATATTAAAACAAAAGAAAAACTTCCAAAACTCAGAAAATTTAAAACCGAATATTCAAATTCAACGTGCGAGAAAATTAATAGTCGTCATTTAAATTTTAACCTTAATTGTAAATGTATAATTCATGTGCTTCGAAGATCGGTATGCAGTTTTATCAATTAATGTCTGATATCAGAATTCAAAAGAAATTCTGTGTATGTTAAATGTTAGTGGTACTTTTGGAAAATATAAATTCTTAAAGAAAAGTCTAAATATCAATAAATTATTCACAATCCTTATGTGCTTTTTAGTAAAAAATTGCATGCCATTTTTTTAGTTTTATGATTTTGAAGTACCCAGTTTAATAATTATTTATACAATAAAGTCGTCAAGATAAGTCAATATTAAACACAAGGGTTGTTTTAAGCGACGGGAGAAACGAATGCCTTAAAGAAGGCTCGAGTGTTTAACAATGCTTATCGACCGAGTTTTATACAATATTTTATGCATTTTGAAATAAATTAACAAAAAACAAAATTCTTCGAATTTATATAAAAATACATATTGCGACCTCTATGATAAACCACAAGTAGACATGACATGAGTTCTCCGATATGTGGCTTATTTTAAAAAACACTAACAAATCACAGCTAACAAAAATGGCGTATATATAAAATTGATGAGTTTCTTCAAAGCCCTTGTGCCAAAATATCAATTTTATGCAGAAAAAATGCATAAAAGATTTTGATTTCGCGCAATTCTCCATTTATCTCTCAAAATTGGTGTTTTGTAAAAGTACCACTGTCAATTATAGAGGATTTCGTTTTGCACTTTCGTATGAAAAAATTATCTTTTCGACATCGATTTAACTTTCATAATGTATCACTTTTTCGCCCTAGTGAAAATTTTGAATTTTTTATTTCACTAGGGTAAAAAAATGACATCATTCTTCGAATAAAATTGTTTAAAAGTCAAAACTTTGGCGCCATTTTGAGAAAAAAACTGTTAAATTTTAAATCCGGGCTCTTAAAACGGTCAAATAATCGTTCAAATAGAGACCATTTTCACGACCAAAATTTAACAAAATTAGTTTTATGTGTATTTTTTAGAAAGTGCAAAACGAAATATATGTCCTGTCGGGTGTAAAATCTTTTGATAATTTTACACCATTGTAGCACAAATAACTATTAAGCACAACACCGTCAAAAAAAGTTAATTATTAACCTCCAACACATATAGCGATGGTAGTTTAAAATTATAAAATCTATCAACTAATGTTTTTCTAGCTTTTAGTATTTTGTTTCATCGACGCAGAAAATGCTTAATTTAGTACAGCTTGTACAATATTTAATGTAAAAACAAAATAATTTTTATTACGTTAAATATCTTAACGAAAATATCATAATACCATTAAATGGCTTTCATAGTCATATTATCGCTAATAACTAATATCATTCTATACCATAATAATTATAGCTTACAATCAAGTAATGGCAATCCCTGATACGCTTCTAAGACAGGTAAGTAAGTGCTCTTAAAATCCCTGAAGATGAATTGAAATAATTTCCATCATCGCAGCCGATATGAAGTAAAATATGAACGACAACCCTCGTCATTAGCGCTCCCCTAGATTCCCGTGTCATTGACATTAGTGTGTTTTTCCCTGAGCCCCAAAGATATTATCATATCGCTGTTCTTTGCGCGTTGACATCGACGTCAGCCTCCCTATATTTATATGATTAATTCGAGTCGCTGCGAATCCGACATCAAAAACGTCTAAATTAGATATTGACGTCTCCCGGGCGCGCGCTACTGATGTGCCTGACGCTTGACTCCCTCTCTCTTCTAATTGAAAAATGAATGACAGCCGCGTCGCTCCACTACCCAGCATCCAAGCTTCGCTGCCACTAGGCCTATCTATCTATCTTTCACTTCGCCCCCTTCACCTCTTTCAAATACACAGACTGACTGCCAATGCCTGAATCTTCCTCAACAATTCCATTCCGACAACCACCGCCGCCGTCGAAGCTGACGACCACCACAGCTCGCTCACACAATAACAACGGAATGTGTTGCCAAATAATATGCGCGCTTTTTGTCGGCGGTGCGGAATTTGTGGCGAATGTGGCTCCTCTTTCCCCTCGCAGCAAAAACAACACCAACGATTTGCATAGAAATATAGAGGAACAACAATGGAGGAATGGGACCCAAAACCAGACCTACCAATTTTAATTATTCCCTCAAACATAGAAAATTTTCGCACATGTATTGTTAAAACGACCCTGACTCACAAAGGATGCCATTAATAAGGATCCTTATTTCCTCAATGTCAAAGAGCTTTACTGAACAGTGGGATCTCAATATGTCATAAAGAGATAAAATTGGCCTAATTTTATTATTATCCTTCTTTAGTATAGAGAATTAAATTTTATTATATTTAATCAAGGAAATGAGTTAAATTGGAAAGGATATTAAATAATAACACTAATTCAGAAGTCATTCATCTACAAAGGTCATCGATTTTTCTTTTAAATGTACACATGAAAAAAAAGAAGTTTTAAGATGATAAATTAACTAATACTATTTTGGAGATACGTTATGAACTTCAATTAACAAAACAACTTTTAAACCTATTACATTTCCTTTGTAATACATAACGATTTATATATTTATTTAACTAATTAATTATCTATAGTCCTCTAATACTTAAGCATATAGAATCAATGTGATTTTATATATTTAAAACAATTTAATGGCAATTACTTTTCTTTATATAAAATTACGAATTAAACGAAAATTATGAAATTCACATCGAATCAAAAAGGATTTCGAAATTTTATTAATTTACGGGTTTGTACATGGTAATAACAAGATTATTTCTTCAATCGATACGTCTAAGGAAGACATTAATAAGGATATTAGCTATCAATTGATTGAAAGTGAGTCAATTACTTTCAATATTTCGTAATTTAATAAAAGATCCATAAACAGTGGAACTGGAGTGGGGCAAAATGGTATTACCGCTTATTTTCAGAGTAATTGAATAAAACAACTGGTTTAATTCGGGAAGTTTTAAGAAATCGCTTCAAAACAAATACAATATAATAGTTTCGATACAAGTGGTGAAATAGAGGTTATTACAACACGAATTTAACATGTATTTTTATGTGCGCAACGAATAAAAATTGGTAAATGAGTGTTGTAATAACCGATTTCACATGCATTGAACGCTATTTTGTATAATTCGGAAAAATATCAGTTAATCGATAATTACTAATTAAAACGTTGGCACCGGTTTTTTCAAATTGTGGAACAACAACTCACAACAAATTGTTCATATTTAAATAATGCATTTGGTTATGACAACAATATGTAATTTCATNACATGTATTTTTATGTGCGCAACGAATAAAAATTGGTAAATGAGTGTTGTAATAACCGATTTCACATGCATTGAACGCTATTTTGTATAATTCGGAAAAATATCAGTTAATCGATAATTACTAATTAAAACGTTGGCACCGGTTTTTTCAAATTGTGGAACAACAACTCACAACAAATTGTTCATATTTAAATAATGCATTTGGTTATGACAACAATATGTAATTTCATTAATTGGGTGACAAGTAAGACACAGCGTAAAAACAAAAAAATTTAAGATCAAATTGATATAATTCTGAAATCAAGAATAAAACATCTAACTTTAAATAAAATATGTATGCGAAACCATATAGGCGGCACATGTGATGAATTATTATCCAAATGTAATGTACATATATATTGTTATTAAATTGAATAAAGATATTATTATTATAAGACACAGCGTTTTTTTAATTTGTGCAATAACAATTTATAACAAAACTCTCAACTTAAAATATTTCAATAACAATGTATAGAGATTTGGTTAATATATATATTTTAATTAAATTGGTGACAATTTGCGTGCAAATTTCGAATTATTTCAGCACTCCGTGCAGAAAAGTAACCGCTACAAAACTAATTTGCGAAGAAGAAAAGAATACTTTTCGATAAGGAATTGCAAACAGTATTTTTTCAGAACCCTTTATCCCGTAAAAACTGTTATTTCTGAAGCAACAAAATATACGGCTACTGAGTACGTCCAAAACAATATTTTGCTTTATTCTGGTTTTATTTCTTACCTTTTTTAAAGCCAATACAGAAACCGTTAATTATAAATTTCCCTTTCAATTACTGTAAGGAACATGAAGAGTGCTAACCAAACAAAAGGTTAAAACTTTTACTGACTGTTTTTTTCAGTGAATTAATAGTAAATTAATAGCACCTAGACCCGTTGAAATGGGATTCAGTCAATCCTACCCGCCCAGGGATCAAACCTCCAAGAAGGCAGTGGAATGCGTTACCACATCTGTTATAGAGCCGAGCGGTAAGAATGAGATTATTTTAGCATAATTTTATTGCTATTCGATTACAAATTTTACCATATATTTCGATCATTTTAAGTATGATTATTCATATTATCACTAATGAGATGATTTCGCACTTTGACCTGAAGATTTATTGCGCTCCCTCATATCTCTGCCCTCCACAGTTTGGCGTATTGCCCTTAGATGTTTTCATCTCTGCGAAGCTCTAACCAATTGGTTTTACGCAATCAATGTTGTCAAATGCCCTATCTATTCATTTTGCCAATCTTTCACAATTAACAATTGAATATCATTTCTAAAAATCATTATTTGCTCGGATGTGTTAAGTATGATAAAAACCTATATAATATATATATATATTTTTGGGGAAAATCGCCAGAAATTTAATATTCAAAGTATTGTCCATCGCTATCCACTAATCTTCTAATCGGAAAGCAAAATATTATTAGTCAATCTACAGCACCAAGACCAGTTGTAAACGGATTCAGTTAATCCATCCAATTAATTTTTATTTTAACCATTTCCATACAATTCGTTATTGCTATATACAAATGAAAACTTTTTCCCGCCCACGACTTGATCCTAAGCATCCGAGGAGAGAGTTAACCATTCGATCATAAGACGATTGAAACAATTTTCTTATGCGTGTTTCAATACATTGAAATTTAAAATTTATCAATAAATAATGAATAATTAAAAGAGATTTCAATTTAATCATGTTTTTACACGCAAGTACCAAATATATAAACAAATTTATTTTTATATTAAAGTCAAATTCTGAGTTTGAAAACAAGGAATATTATAAATGTATCAATTTTTGTCAATTTAAATTATGAATTGAATTTTGAAAAGGTTATATTTGTCCTCAAGTTCATTAGGTGTATTATTTTTGATGGAATTTAACCAAGTAATTCTTGCTTTTGTACAAATATTGTAAATGTGTATTTGAGAAATAATTAGTTAACTAAAAAGAGAATAAAAGCACATTTTGTTATTAATCGATGTCCTCTAAATTAGCTTCATCAAAGTAATTATATACTGAAGGACGTAGATATACGTCAACTCATAATATATAACTTATTTTCCAATTCAGAAATTCAATAACGAATCGTAATCTTTATATATAAAATTTGAGCTAGTATTTAATGCGAAATATCTAATGTTTAAAGTTCACTGTGATTATCGCTGTCAAAATCGAGCCGGCAGAAGATGGGAAGTAATTTTCACACGCTAAAAGCTTATCTGGAAGATGAGTGTAATGATCTAGATTGTCATTAGCGCCCACCTGATGGCGGAGACGACAACGCCGCTTGAAAGACCTCCATTCGCCCTTAATAAACAATTGACGGAAATGGAGCACGGTTCGGCTGATTTCCCTAGGAATCAGTGCTAGGGTTTCCTTTACGAGGTCGATGGTGGAGTGGCGTCTCGTCTTGAAAGGGGAAGGAAATCGTAGACGTTTTGTCACCACAAATCACACCTCGGCAAGGATTCCAATTATAGCATAATTTGCCGTGATGTGCTCGACTTAAAATCCCATCGATCCGTAATTAGGTTAATTCTCCTCTAAAAACCCATTTGTGGCTGTAATTATCCGTTCTAAAAACGCACTATGCATGCTAAACATAGTTTGTGGGGGTGTTTCTCTCCATCTCCGTTCCTTTCTTTTCAAACTGAACAAAGCAGAAGAGAACTGAGCAAAAACGAAGGCCACAAAGGGAATAGCTACATTAAATTTTCACCAGTCTAAAATGAATTCATTCCCAAACACCTACAATGAAGAGAACGCGTAAAATTTCTTCTCTTTACTTTCCCAATTCCTCCTTCTTTTGCTGATGGAGGGAAATACAGAAAATTGTATTGATTTAAATATTTCAAACACGCAAACAAATGAGCAAATGAATTTCCAAGAGGCGGCAAAATGAAGGAAAAGTAGCAAAAAACCTGACGAAAAAATACTACAGCAAAGAACCATCATTCTAGGGAAGAAAAGGCAACACTCTGATAATGATAACAATATTAAGGGAATCAATTAAAATTCGGACAGATTTGTCTAGTCGGAGACGTGAGAAAAACACGCCGGAATGGTGATGAAAACTTTTTGGACAAGAGATAGACAGAAGAACGATTGCCAGCAAATGGAAGATAAATTCGCTGTCTGTAAATTGTTTCGCTTTCCTTTTCCGCCATTTTCCGCCTACTCCCCCTTTTACTCGTACCATGCCCAAACAACATACACTGGCTTGAGGAATGCGGAATGGACGAACGACCGAGTCATGGGAAGAAAAAGTGGCCTTTTTCGAAGCCCAACTTTTTAATTCTAATTTATATCACGTTTAAATTAGAAGCAAAGAGCCAAAGTTTTCGTTTGCTTCGTTTAAAGTTTTATTCCAAGTGAAGAAGAAGGAGGATGCCCATTATTTTGTGTACTCTGCCAGGGGAATAAGGCAAATCCTCCTCCTGGCAGGTCGAACGAGCAACAAAAAACCGCTGCCATCAGATGATGAATACCCCAGGACGACGACGTGGAAGGGTAATAATTGAAAAATTACGGTAATTCCCACCGAAAACAGAACAGCAAAACATGAACATAAAATGAACAAGTTCATGGACGAAACAACACCTTAAATTCGCTGCTCCGACAACAGCAAAAGTCATAAACATGATAGGACATGTAAAATATCGAGGCTCACTTTTCACAGTTTAGAGGCTCTTACCCGGGACATGAAATGAGCGTGATTTTACGAATAATGGCTTCTAATTTCGGGAAATGTCTATTACAATGCAAAACTATAATTACCGGTCGCTTAAATTTCCAGCAAAAATCCTCACGTGGCTAAAATCCCATTAAAATTTCACATTTCACTGTTATTCATTGCACTGAATAGAGCACTTTTAACCCTCTCCAATCTAGAGGGAGATTTTTCCAGCAAAAAATAATCACTTTTTCTGCGGCAATTTCCCTAATCCAATTTTCGTTTAACTAAGCCTGGGCTTTTTATATAACAACATGAGAAGCACATTTACACAAATTATATTTCGACACTCTGCGGTGCAAATTCGGCACGACCAACTTTTTTGACATAATTGCACATTTGTTTCACAATAATTTCTATGAAACACTCATCCAAAGGTTTAATTGAATTCTGTTTTATTCACACCAAAATATTATCCGCGCCCCGATTCTACTGACGTGATTAAAGTTTCGCAACTTTCCGTGTTCTGGATTTGAATTGCTCAGATGGAGCGTCCGTTAGATACTAAAGAGAAATGCTTTTCATTGAATCGAAGGCGCCCAAATTTTCCGGAGAGTAGAGAGACCGTCAGTTTCCCCTAAATTTTTAAAGAGAAGCATCCACCATGGCCCAAACTTAGATTCTTGGTGCAGGTTCAGGGAATATTTTACATTCAAAACACATGTCAACCCAGCGCATGCGATTTAATGTTGAGAGTGCTTTCTCTCATTTTCACCTTCTTTTGAAAGCGAAGAGAGCCGGTTGAAGGCATCGGCACAGCGAGGGTTAATCGTCTTTGGAAGTTGGTTTGGGGAACGAAATACGAAAGTAACTCAATTTGAAATATTATTCAAGACGAACGTCAAATGAGCAACAACTATTCAATTTGCTGTCTGCTTCTGCTGTTGCACCACTAGCCCAGATTCCTGAGACTCCTCCACTCCTCGTTACCATTATCATCATCGCTGTTGCCTCGCCAAGAGTTTAGATTGCACAATCAAATTTAATTTGAAATAAAACCCGATTACGAAATGGCAGTCGCAGTTGTTGATTGGAAATGTCGAACCAATGCAAGGCACCTTCCTTCACCGGAAGGGCTCTTTCCTCGCGCACCTACCCCTTTCTCATTGCCTTTGATAGCTGGCCCAATAAAATTAGTCGATACTTTTTAAGTAAGCAAAGAAGTGGAAATTTCACTTCGTTCCCTCTCCAAATATCACAATCCGATTCCTGAATTTGAATGTTTAGGTAATTAAAATCAACCTGACTTTTCGGTTCCGCGAAATTATTCAATCAATGTGCCAATTAGCCAGCAAAGGGCGCGCGATTTCAAATTAAATTCCAAATAATTTCGCTAATTGTTCCACTGGAATTTTCTCAAGTGTGCCATAAAGTTACGCAACATTAATTTCCAATCAAAATTGTCACGTGTTTCGCAGTTTTAATTAACACTCTAGTTTTATAGGAATTAATATTTCAGTTACAACGAATTTTCGACATTAATTTTAATTTTGCGTGATTTAAATCACTTAAGCAAACTTAAGAGTTGTTACTTGTGAAGTATATTCAGCTATTTTTAACTAAGAAACAATTTTGAAAAATCGAGCCGAAGACGAGTTTGTCATCATTTAACAAAGTGAAATTTTTGTTTGCAATCTTCTACAAAATAAATTGAAACATGATTTTAAGGATATTTCATCTAATGGCATGGGTCTTATTTTAAAAAGTGTAACTTTTGTACATGTTATTTGTTATAATAAGAACATAGACATTAAGCCAAATATGTTTATAGATTATTAGTAAACGTGAAACAATACAAAACTCAGATCAATAAAAAAAAGTTTATCTTTATAATAATAATTTATTTAGAAACAAATAAGAAAATCGATTTAATGGAGAATAAATATAAGAAATAAAAAGAATATTTTACAAAAACAAGGTAGCCACTATCCAATTAAAAAAATTTTTCCCTCTGCATTCAAGTAAATAACTTGGGGTTGTCTGAACCTCAACCAACAGGTGTTAGACTTTCCAGGACTGTTTATTTTGAGAGTATTAGTAGTCAATTAATAGAACCTAGACCATTTGAAAAAGGATCGAGTCAATCCTACCCGCCCAAGGATCGAACCCACCAGGGCCTCCAAGGAAGCAGATGTGAGTGTTACCACTTCGGCCATGGGGCGGCCTCTAACCAATTACAGTCATCTTATTACATGGCTTGAAGACTAGTCAGTTGCCCTGGTACCCTCAGCGGGATCGGAGTATCACTATGATTTCATGATTTAGAATTCAGAGGTAGGAATGAGGAGAGACTGAGAAAGAGCTGGAGACAGGACCAAGCACACCGGGTGTGTGGAGAAGAGGCGGAAACGATTGAACATCTTCGCGAAAAATGCTGCCAGGACTGGATGAATATAGTTCTGAACAAATGAAATAAATCATGACAATAAATTGTAAGAAATACTGAATGTATGAAAAAAGGCTCAAGGGATGAAAATAAAAATTTAATATTATTTTTAAAAATAATATCCCATATTGTTAATTTCAATTGATTATTATTGTCAATTTATTGATGAAAAATAATACTTATACACGAGTAAACTCATATTTAAATTTTAATCTGATTGATTCGTTTTATACTTCTGTTGAATTTAAAAACACGTTTCAATTTTTTTTGCAACCGGAAAATCATTTGTAATTTCTCAGTAAACTATATTTTCGTATTCCTGAAATCGCCACTGCAATTTGTATTCAATGGGAATTGGAAATATACAAAACCAATTTCTGCAAAATTTAATTTAAAATATTTTTTCTCAATAAAAAGGTATTAATACGTTTACTTTTGATAATCGAACGTATTGAAGTTGTAATGAACTTACATGAATATATCTAAGGATCAGATTAAATTACAAACTACTTCTAGTAATCAAAATGTACGAATTTTCTTTTAAAACCATTTAGTATTTGTAATTAATTGTAGAACAGTGATATTTTATTTAAAATTTACAACAAATTTATATTAAAATAAATTTATTTTTAATCTTCTCATTCAAGAAGAAGATATTTAGAATATCTAAGCAAAAAACACCCCACAAAGTTTTTACCAAGTCAAATCGATACCATTAAAAAGATCCCTGCTGTGATTAGAATGAAAGAATATAAGAAAGTTGGGGGAAAGAAGAGGGGAATATTTCAATGGGTTTGCTTGAGGTTAAATCCTAATCATTGCAATTGGACCCTAATGATCGGACAGATTTTTTGTCCGAAAATAACCACAGTTGAATGACTGGAAAACCGGAAAATAACATTGTGTTTGGTCTCGGGTTAAGTCAATTAAAACTGCAAATGGGACGTGGCCGGAAAATATTAGCATTGACAGAACGATGAAATATAATTGTCCTGGGGCCAGGAGTCACGTTTCTGATCCAATTAAAAATATTTGTGTGATATAAATTGAATAGAAGAGAGAGCCGGGGAGAGACGGCCTTAATCTATTTGTCATGGCTGGGAGTTTTGTGTTCTCGACACGGACAGACATGGCACAAGGCATGGAGAGATGTTATTGGGATTACAAAGGTGGTGATAGTCATGGAATATTAATTCGCAAATTGACATTTATTACTATCCTATTGCCTCAAACATTGTCTATATTCCTGGACGATTTGTCACCGTAAAACAAACGACGGTTTGACAACAAATTTGTCCCTCTCTTTATTTTATTTGTCTCAGCCGAGGCAAAAATCTGAAACCTACACCAATGCAATTAGCAGATGGGGCCGGAATTTTTGGTAAATGTTCTGTAATTAAGGACAATTAATTACATGGTGGAGTGAAATCAAGGACTCAACTCATTGCGTTCCTCTGCGAAATTATTCTGCTCAAGTGCCAATTATCAGAATGTTTTAATTTCGGATAATGGAAAGTGGAGATCCATTTTCTCTACTCCAGCTCTGTAAAAGTGTCGTCTTCTCTCGTTCAAGGTAATAACACATCCTGTACGCCATTTAATTACCATCCCAAAAATATTTCCCCCAAAGAGACAGAGAGGGAAAGACAAAGCCAGAGTCGTTAACGTTTATGGTGCAATACATTAGACAGGCGAAAAGTGCCAACAACAATAAACCCTGAAACCCACCTGAAGTGAAAAGTTAATGAACATCAAAAGAATCTGTGCACATTACAGATTCCATCATCGTCATTCTCATCACCATCATCACAACCACTACCACCGAGCCGTCATCAAGTTTTCGCCTTCGCCAGCAGCAGGAGGAACAGCAGCGAATGATCTGCAGCAGCCACCGCCAAACAGATAATCGCGCTTCAGGCTTTTTCTGTTCGGTTTTTCCATTGAACACAGAGGAACAAGACAAAAGGAACCACCATTGTTGGTCTGATATAAATTGCAAATAAATTTACAACCGACAAAGTAATTATGTGGTTTTTGGCCTGTATCTGGAGAAATTGTTTGCAAATTTACCAAATTAAGATGCGGCCCAGTTTATGCAAATTTTATTCGCAGCGATTTAAAAAGTTTGTTTTTTGTTGTTTCCATTTGAACGCGCATTTCTTGCGTTCTTTAAATGCTAATGTGCTGTCTTGAATGAAATAGATACTTCTTTCATTTTTTTAAATACGTAAAATTCTTATTTTTATTAAGGAATTTCAACATTTTAAAATTTAAATTTAATTATATAAATAGAAATTGGAACATTTGGGTCTTAATTTATTTGTTTATTATAGCTTAGTACTAAATTGGTCTTTATTATAATAATGCGTCATTATTGTATTTTAATTGTCTTATAAATAGATACCAGCAATTATAACAACTGCATTTCTGAAGTGATTGATGTTGATTGTTCCATTATTAAAACAGTAATATGATTTGACCTTTTCATAGTCATAAATATAGAAATTAATTTATAAATCAAAATATTTTCATATTTTCATTAAAAAAGAAGTTTGGAATACTTATAATAAATTTGGTAGAAATATAGAGGTTTATTTATAGTATAAATAAATTATGGTCAATTTTTTCCTTATGAAGTAATATTTAAATTTACATTTAATCAGGAACTATTTGAATAATAACAAATAGAATTTTTCTGTTATTTCAGAATTCCATAAATGATTCAAACAAATATTAAACAGTTAAAGCATGAAATTCAATCGGTCAGACACCCTTTGTAATTATGTGGCTGATGAGGTGTTTCCTTGTTTTTGCAAATAACGCTTTGTAGTGTGTGACGTGTTCAATTCAGCCCTTTGCATTCGTGCGAGATCGTGAGATATGCCCGGTATTTAACTGCTGGAGACTTGTCATTTCCAATGAATCATTGTCATCATCCTGAATGTTTGGCATGCGAGATTCGGACGTAACACTCCCCATTTCGCGAAACTTTCCACAATTGTCGCATAAAACAGCATGCAACGTTCATTTAATAGATCACTGGATTCGATGCGATACTCCATCGTGGCCTAGAATTAACTCACGTAACATTACCCCAAGCCAGTTAATTTATGGACAGCCAAACCTTTGCCACAGTGGTCTAAATTGACATTACATGTAATCGAAAAATTATTCCGCTTTTAACCAGACGATTACATACTTAATGATTCAAATCTGGCATTGACCTTAAATATGTTTCTTGTTTGTTTTACACATAGTCATTTATTAACTTTGAATGTTCAATAAAATGATTTTTTTTAAATATATGGAGAAAAAAAGAACATCTTCAATATAATTTATGACAATTAATTATTTTTTACTTTAAAACAATTTGTCGTTTTCCAAAAATAAATCATTGTTTAATATCGAAAACAATTTTCATTTACTTATTTATAGAATCGGTAAATTTCGTGATTGACAAAATGTCATGTCCTAAAGATAAATACCAATAATGGAATTTTGGAGACCAAACTTTTAAATTTGCTTCTTATTTTTTTATTTTTTTATTTATTTTTTATTTATTTATTTTTTGCTATCAATCCAATGTCATGAAAACATCATAATTCATAAAAATAAAAGTTTTAAGTCTTTCCTTGCTGTTACCATAATTTGCTTATAAAAATTTGTATTTAAATATACAAAAAAATTTTTTCAATATTATCTACCATAAAGCCATTTTGTAGCTTTTAAATAGAAATTGTAGCTGAAGCAGGTGGTGCTGTTGTTATAGCGTTGTCCCACAATTAGTTTCCCTCGAAACTATCGCAGGTTCGAGCCCTGATCAACCCGAATTTTTTTCTTTGAATTCCATTACTCTTTTTCACAAAATACGTTATCAAAAATATTATCCCCGGCCTCAACTGTCGAAAAACTAGTATCATCAATACTAATCCTTGGACCAGACAGGTTTTCAAAGCCTGGCTGGAGTATATAGAATCGAAGAGATAAAACGGATCTTTCTATAATACTATTAATCTGCTAATATTCAAGAAATGGATACATATGAAAGTAATAAAAGGAACTGTCTACTTCATAGTATGTGTGTTCTATATATAATCAGCTCATGGTATTAATCACATTATATCAAAAAATGAATCGTGGTTAAATTCAATTATTACTTCGGAAAGAATGGCCAATCAATGGGTAGGCCATTTGAAAAACTTCGATTAAGTATAACCAATTGGTTAGACCTAGACGTCTAAAGGCTGTTGAGTCTTCATCAAAGAAGAAGAAATTGATTGTGAACATATCTTAAATAATTCCTAAATATTAAATTATAATTATAATTTTAAATGAAATAAATTATACTTACTTAAATTTGAGGTTAACGATTACGAATACCCACGTATTTTTAGCAAAAGGTTAATAAGACTTAAAATTTAATTAAAAATTTCCAACATGAATATTAAATAAAAAAGACTTCGATTAAATTTATATATAAATCAACATTGCAATTCCTATTTATCCAAAGTTTTAAATAACATTTAATACATGTGTTCAAATATCATTAAGCCTTTACTATATAATTCTGCATTTTCCACTAAAAAATAAAAAGTGGAAAGTTGAAATGAAAAATCATATTATTTGATTTATTATATCACTTTAGACTTTATTTATGTCTGGCATTAATATTAGAGAATTTACATGATCGACGACTGTTATTTGATTCTGAAAACTAATAGCCGTCGGGTTTAATGCCAACAAATCATTTATTTTGTACAATAAAATTTAACAAACAATAATTTTTTCTTCGAAAGCCATTTCAACAAACATTAGAAAGATAAGTGGTCATAAATAAATTATTGATTTATTACTACGATGGCCAGTTCTTCACCCTATTTCAGTATCATAATGGAATTTGTTATATCACTCGTATATCGTCTGATATATTTTAAACAAAAAATAAGCACTTCTGTAGTAAAAATTGACTAAAACCCAAAAAATTTTAAAAGTACAAGAAATTCGCCTTCGGTTTATTTCTCTGATTAAAAACAATTGGCATTAAAAATTATCAAAATTTATTGAGTTCCAATACCATAAGAAGTTTTTGCACTCCCGTATCAAAACATACGCTTTATGATATCCATTTGATTTTCGTAATGTTTCACTTTATGTCACTCAGTGAAAAATTGGAATTTTCATTTCACTAGTGAAAAAAATGTCATAAACTATCCAACAAATTTGTCTCAAAGTCAGAATTTGGACGCCATTGTTGCCCTTAAACTACACAAAATATTGGTTTCGGCTATGCCATAGGACCGAGCCTATATATCAAATGAATTACTGTTTCCTGTTTTAAAATTTTAATATTTACCGTTTCATCAGCCATTTGAATATAATTTGGCTATTTTTGTACGATTTTTGGTACATTACGTAGATTTTTTTTTCTTCCTTTTCATCCCAACAGGGGGACATAGGGCACTTTCAAA